>VYZV01013320.1:108462-159827 GCA_013401275.1 Pandion haliaetus | reverse complement strand
CTTCAGTGGGTCTTTTCCTGTGCCAAAAAATGTCACTGGCATCACTGTTATTAAGTCTCAGGAGCACACCATTATTCCCAGTACATCTGTTATTGCCAGGATACTGCGTGCTTGTATGCTAGCTTTTTTCCCTTCTCTGTACCTCATGAACCTCCATACCTCATGGGTGTACCTGCCTCTACGTATTTGCCTCTGCCCTCAGAGATCTTCTGTTGCAGCACATACTCAGTAGAACCACTAAAATACATGCTAAAAAATACAACATCGCAGCCTAGGAAGAAAGGGGGGGTATATATAATTTCAATGAATCAAACTCCTTAAGGAGATTGGTACAACATCATTTGGCTTCATTTGCATTTTCTATCTATTTCTGGCTGCTATGAGAAAAGCTGCTTAAGGTATACTTGCAGATAGAACTAAATAACAATGAAAAATACAATAAAAACCTGGGAAAATATTTCTACAACAGTCACGGTCTGCCTAATGTTGGAGCAAAATACCATATCATATCTGCAAATTATTACTCATATTCATCAGTCTGAAAAAGTGTTTCATGGGATTGTTCTCCAACCTCCCCTGGTACTCACACTGAAAACAGCTGCTACAACCCTGGGCACACAGTCAGGCTGATAAACTCTGACCCAACAGGCCACAGTTTCCACTGGCATGAATCCAGATTTAAGTATAAAACCACCCTGTCGCTAATGTGATAGCTCCTTTTTTCTGCCTGTAACGGCTGAAAGATAAACTAAGATACAAATATACGCAGTTTTAAAAACTCCATAAAAATAACTTTGTATTTCCTCCTTCACCATTGTTATTTCTGAAGATTGTTTATTATTTACTTCTTCTTGGGTATTTCTTATTCTTCATCGTAGTTCTTTCCTTTTTCCCCACCTTTTCCTTCCCATGTCTCCGTAATTTCTCTGTTTTCCCCTTTCCTCATTCCATAAGGTTCTCTTTCCTTTTTTTGCCCTGTTCTCCATTCCTAATTTTTCTTCACATGCTCATTAAATGATTGTCTCTCATCCTTCCTGCAACTGCATATACTCAGTTGTCCCTCCTTCCCCTTCATGGCCACTAATCAAAGGCACCATAAATTCTTAAGTTGCACCAGACATTCTCAAACCATTTATGCAAACATTACATTTCCTATTTTGACTCCAAACTTTTAATTGTTTTCCTCTTTCTCTTCAACTGGAAAGACACTCCCTTCCCTGTTATTATCACTACCTTCTTTATCCATTCACATTTCTCCATTCAGATAAATTAATTAGTACTAGACTAAAGCCCTTAAACTATTTAGATTTTGGGATAGGTAAGATGGATTATGAAGGGAAAGATTTACTACTGTGCCAGTCACTGTCTTGAACCTATTAAGGCTTCACCCAATCTCACACATAGACAGAAAGTAGTATTTAGGAATCAGGTTCTTGCTTCAGAATTTGCAGTCTGTTAGGGCTCTTTTCACTAAGGTGGCTCTGAGAGTCTAAACCCACTCGGTGAATAAAAGACAAACATACCACTGAGTCTTTCTGATGCCACTGAAGACACCAGGTGTTTCTCTTTTTATTGTTGAGTGTTCATTTAAGCCACATACTTATCTGAAATATTGGCTGGAAATAGTCCAGTTGCTTCAATACAGGCATTGCTTAAATTCTTGTACTTCTCATGTGGGAAATAAAATGGGTACTACTTGCTATATGGGGTAGGTAGAATAAAATAGCCTCCTATTGGGCTTAGAGTATCTGGAAGATGCTGGTGGACATCACTGCAAGAAGTTTTCATAAAGGTTGTTACAGTGAAAGAAGAGATACTGGGGTTAATATTAGAGAAGCTTTTATGTTGACCTTGTATCAAAAAACATTGTCCTGTATGATAGAGGGTTTAATAGCTTGCACTGAAAAAAGGGTAAAAATATCCCAAGCTCAGTTTTAAAATATTCAATATATGCAGTATTTTCACTTACACACAGGATTCTTGTTATAGTTAATTCTAAGCCAAATACAAATACTAGGAAATTAAAAGCAGGAATATCTGGACAATGCAGCATTTGGCTTTACCGCAGATTGCAATTGTTTCTGTTGACCTAACTTCTGCTGAAATCTACTCCTTGGCAGCAAGCACATTCAATAGAATCATAGAATCATTTAGGTCGGAAAATACCTTTAAGATCACCGAGTCCAACCATTAGCACTGCCAAGACCACCACTAAACCATGTCCCTAAGCACCACATGTGCACATCTTTTAAATAGCTCCAGGGATGGTGACTCAACCACTTCCCTGGGCAGCCTGTTCTAATGCCTGACAACCCTTTCAGTAAAGAAATTTTTCCTAATATCCAATCTAAACCTCCCCTGCTGCAACTTGAGGCCATTTCCTCTTGTCCTATCACTTGTTACCTGGGAGAAGAGACTGACACCCACCTCACTACAACCTTCTCTCAGGCAAGCATAGAGAGCAATAAGGTCTCCCCTCAGCCTCCTTTTCTTCATGCTAAACAGCCCCAGTTCCCTCAACCACTCCTCATAAGACTTGTGCTCTAGACCCTTCACCAGCTTCGTTGCCCTTCTCTGGACACGCTCCAGTACCAGAATGCCTTTCTTGTAGTGAGGAGCCCAAAACTGAACACAGTACTCAAGGTACAGCCTCTCCAGTGCCGAGTACAGGGGGATGATCACTTCCCTAGTCCTGCTGGCCACACTATTTCTGATACTATTTCTGATACAAGCCAGGATGATATTGGCCTTCTTGGCCACCTGGGCACACTGCTGGCTCATATTCAGCTGACTGTTGGCCAACACCCCCAGGTCCTTTTCTGCGGGACAACTTTTCAGCCACTCTTCCCCAAGCCTGTAGTGTTGCATGGGATTGCTGTGACCCAAGTGCAGGACCCAGCACTTGGCTTTGCTGATACATACAATTGGCCTTGGCCCATCAATCCAGCTTGTCCAGATCCCTCTGTAGAGCCTTACTACCCTCGAGCAGATCAACATTCCCTCCCAACTTGGTGTCACCTGCAAACTTACTGAGGGTGTGCTCGATCCCTTTGTCCAGATCATTGATAAAGATATTAAACAGAACTCTCCCAAATACTGAGCCCTGGGGAACACCACTTGTGACCGGCTGCCAACTGGATTTAACTCCATTCACCACAACTCTTTGGGCCCAGCCATCCAGCCAGTTTTTTATCCAGCAAAGAGTACACCCATCCAAGACATGAGCAGCCAGTTTCTCCAGGATAATGCTGTGGGAAATGGTATTAAAGGCTTTTACTAAAGTCTAGGTAGACAACATCCACAGCCTTTCCCTCATCCACTAAGCAAAGGTCACCTTGTCATAGAAGGAGGTCAGGTTAATCAAGCAGGACCTGCCTTTCATCAACCCATGCTGACTGGGCCAGATCACTTGGTTGTCCTGTATGTGCTGCATGATGGCACTCAAGATGATGTGCTCCGCAACCTTCCCCAGCACCAAGGCCAGACTGACAGGCCTGTAGTTCCCCGGATACTCCTTCTGGCCCTTCTTGTAGATGGGTGTCACATTTGCTAACCTCCAGTCAACTGGGGCCTCCCCGGTTAGCCAGGACAGCCGATAAATGATTGAAAGTGCAAGAGCCAAGGGAAAAGAAAGAACAAGGAAGCCAGATAGCTTAGCTTAGTTGGGTCGACAAGTAAGAAACTTTTACTGAGAGCAGATCAGAGGAGCCTGTCATCATTCTCATCTCCCCTGTGTTCCCTTTGGAGAAGAACACAGGAGACAAACAGCAACAATATGCCTGCTCCCACCACCCCCCTGCACACATATGCCCACACACTCTCATATCTGGAAGGTCAGAGCTCTCACTAGGATTTCCAGTGGCTGAACTTTCCTACTTTGTGCCAGAAACAAGAAGTGTCTCACAGAGATAGAGAGGCGTGTTGTACTACTCAGAAAATTGAGAAAAATTCAAGTCTTGTTTTACTATTCCTATAATGACAAATTACATGTTAACTTTTAGAAGGCTAAATTTTATACAGTTCTGTTTCACGCAGACAACATGTTTGAAAAGCTGTCAAAATGCATCAATAACTTAGTATTATCTACCCTGCAGGAAGTATCAAGGTACTCAGAGAAGCTAACATTGTAATATAAGATAACTTTCGGGGGGGGGGATGGCTATTAGGACACTGTATTTATAGCATAAACACTTAATAATTCAACAGAAAGCTTGAGCACAAAGAAGAATTTAACCTACAGTTTCTACAACAGAGACCCATCACTTAAAAATTCACCTAGCTCAATTTTAATAACTAACCATCTTTTGTCATCAGTTGTGGCAAATACAGATTCATTTTCCCAAACCTGAGAACTTAAATCTAGACACATCCTGACTTATATTTAAGGGAGCATCTCAAACAAGGATTTACTTTAGAGTCAATGAAACCATAGTGTTAATTCAATTTCACAGATGCAGCTGACCAATTCATTACTCCAGGGAAAAGTATTTTTTCCAACCTAATGATGAACTAAATAAGCAGCGATCTCAATTGCCCATGATCAAAAATGTTTAGTCCTAGTAGCTAATTAGTAATATTTACTTGCAATGTCACAAGAGTATATCACGAGGTTGTTAAAACTTACTAGATTTTCTTTTTTTTAAGGTAACAGTCACCAAGTATCAGAATAGTCTTCATATTTTCATGACTTTGACTACAGAAAGATGTGCATGTGAAGTACAAATGGACCGTAAACATTTCTTAAGAAATGTTACATAAATATTTAGACTGCTCCTGGACACATAACACTTGCACACAAGGCTTACAGGGGTTAGGACTGGTAGAAGTCCCATGAACTTCAACACTATTGTGCATTAACTGACATACTTTGCAGCAGTATCATCATCACCACCACCACAGTGGTATTTCCCAAACACAAAATGCAATATTTTTTTGAAAGAATGTATAAGATAAAAATCAGTATTCTTTGTCATAATTAAGCCTTCCAGTTTTTACTGACAGGAAGTTTTCCATCAGCCCCCTCTGAAACGTATTTGCACTCTTCCATCTCCAGTTTGTGCTCGCTCAGTCCCTGTTAACTCAACAGTTCCCTCAGAAGGTAAATAAATGACATCACTCAAGACAGTTTGCTCAGGTAATTCCATAAGATTATCACAGAAATTCCCTGTTACTGCAGGTAGGTAACAGTGGAACAATAAGCGAAATGAACCATCAGGGAACTTCTCTTATACAAAGCAAACAGATTGTGGGTTTTGTTAACCAAGAATTTCCTAAATAGGGTAACTGAAGACATATCTACTCTAATGTGCATCAAGGAATTATCTCTCTTTTTTTTTTTTTTTTTTAATTAAATCAATGTTTTACACAGTGATTTTTTTTTTTTAATTTGTCCCTATGATCTAGAACCAAAGATCTCAGTTACAGTCTGAAGAAAAACGCAAGAAAGATACTGCTGCTGTGTTTATTGCTGGCATATAGAAAAGTAAGACTCAAAACCTAGTGAAAATACTATGTTCTATATTACAGACCAGATTTCCTGCAAGGAAAAAGTGATCCAGTGTCTCTGTTCAGATTAAGAGCTTAATATTCTCTTGGGAATATATCACACAGCCATCCAGACAGAAAGAACTGCATTTCAGCAAGCTTAAATACAAAACAGTCATTTTTCTGCTTCAATACCCACGTGCACATTGTGATACAAGGTTTCTACCAGTGTTTTTAGTCATTAAGTGTCTTCTTATGCAGCTTTTATAGAGCTTTCTACTGACATGAAGAATATGTTATATAAACCACTTTTTCGGGGTGGAAGGGAGATGGCATACTAGTAACTTTATGAAGAAGCCTGCAACATTTCTGTGAAAAGGCAGAATATCTCATAGCTACAGCAATGGTTCATTTTGATTCTTTTGTAAAAGCTATCAGTCAACAGCCAGTAGAGTTTGTTAAATGTATGACTTTGCAAGATTTCATTACCACCAAAAATACCAGTCTCCTCAGCTGATGAATTATCCCTGACAATTTATAGATACATTTAGAAGTTTGCTACTACCATTTTTTATGCCAAATGTATTTTGTCTCTTACCAAATAGAAACTGAACACCCCATCCAATATTTCTTACCAGTCAAATCTTTCATTATGCATAGCACTCCTTTGGGACTCGATGCTTCTTGTAACCCTGAAAGAAGCAAATGTTGAATAGATTATATTATGGGGCTGAGTTTTGATACTACTTCAGATGAGCTGATAATACTGAAAGAATCTATTCGCTAGATTAATTCCCTGTAAAGTTTGTGGGCTACTCTTACTACAACAATATTCCTAGTTGTAACACATGTGGACGTGCTTATCAACACTAGCTGCTTGTGTGATCATAGACCTCACTGATACTCTACAGGTGCTATCTGAATGCAGACAAACATTGGCTACTTTATTTTTAATGCACCTTTCAACAAGCATTCAAAATGTAGAAATTCAACATTTATCTAGAGATACATCATGCTTTCCTTTTCTATTTAACTGAGCAAAAGGGTACTAAGGCTTCCATTACAAGGATTTAAACCAGAAAAACATCATTCTTCCTTAAAAGTTGAAGTCCTGGGTTTTATAGTTGGTGTCTGACCTTGTAAACATATGTTTTGTACTTGCCAATAACAGCCCAAAGTTTTGTCCCTGTGATTAACTGCACAGTTGATTCATACCCCTGAGCCAGCTCATTAAACTGGCCCAAAGCTAAACATTTGAAATAGCCTAATCAAACATCTATAAATCACACTTACTGTTAATTGTGGGTGTAAATCTGGATCACCAAAATTGGAAGCCAGATCTTATACACAGCCTTACAAACCAGAGCCACTCTCATGTCTTCATGGAAACCAAGAGCCCTCCCAGCAGAAAGGAAGGCAGCTCTAGTGTAAATAAAGATCCCAGAGTAAAGTGAGCAATTACTGTTTTCACATGAAATCTGATTCCAGTAGGAAACAGAAAAATTTTGCTCTATTTTATTCATTTACTTTGTTTAGAGTGCATTTTAAGTGCTTATATTTTTAGCGTCAACATGTTTTTATTAAATATCTGTTTTCTGCTTTAAGTTTTTATNTGCCAAGTGACATATTTTTAATTGTCAGTATGTGTAGGGACACAGAGTTTAACTGATATCTGAAATTATAAAAATCAATAATTTTTATGATTCAATGAAGAAAAAAGAATGGAGTGGTTATACTGGCTTGTAGTAGGTTACAGCACTATGACACAGCAATATATGCTGAAAATGAGTATGTATAAAGAAGCAAAGAAACATTCCTTACACTCAATTCACTTCAGCTTTGTGAAACCACCTTGGGACTGATTTTCAACACTGGATTAATGACTCTGTCAAATCTCCCTGTAGGCACTAGCGCACTAGGTGAGGAGCAGGGACGGCTTAAAGAGCAGCAGGAGCATCTTTGCTTCAGAATTTCAGGAATTAAATGTTGTGGCCATGGAGGTGAGAAATAGACATTCCCAGCGCAAGGGACAATGCTTAACTGCCCTGCTTCACAAACATTGTATGGCACTACGTCCTGACTCCAGAGTACTCAACTGACTAGCCTTTCTTTAGCTACCTTTGATGAGTTACCAGGGGACAGCCGAGGCACTGCTGTTCTTAATCCCCATTTTCCAAAAAATAGGTGGGGAAAAACATTGACCCAGCAGACAAAAACTACAAGTCACCATCTTACCTTACTACTTACATATTGAAGAAGACTTTGAGTATTGAAAGAGTATTGGAAAAAATCAAGTATCAAGAACAAAGCAAATTAAGTTAGAAATAAATACCATTGAAAGGATAATCACGAGAAAAATTCAACTAACAACTCCACTGTTGTTATTAATAGGATGGAGTAGTGTTCTCAAAAGATGAGAGAATCTCAGTTCTGTAAACTCATAGTAGCATTTCCTAGGTATGTAGCTGTACTGAAACACCCTAACTTGCCAGTGCTATGTAAAAATACAGCAACAGTGGTGTTTACTTTAAATTCTGAAATAAAGCTTTTAAGAGATCATATTTCCTGACACATACCTGGGGGGGGGGAACGGGACGGGACAGAACAAAAAAACAAACCCACACCAAAATAAAAAGAGCTATAAGGTAGACATAGTTGATAGCAAGAAGAAACTAAAGCTTAACAGACAAACTCTTATTCACAGCACTCTGATGTTCTTGCAGTAAAAGGATGTGTCCTATTAAAATGGAACATCAGCATCAAAGAGAACGAGTAGAGGTTATAAGAGAAACACAGAAAAAAGCTATGCATCTTAAAAGGATTCCTGCCAAGGAGATGCCAGCTGTCTCCACTGCATTTACTGTCCCACAGTTTAATAAAATACATGGAAATTATTATTTTGCAGAGAATGATGTTGTAATTAGGTGATTCTATCATACAATGCTTTTTCTTACAACATTGCAAATTAGAAATGTCACATTCCTACAGCTAAGGAGACAGGGAGAAAGACAGAATTACAGATTTGTGGAAAGATGGAGTACTGCTATTTTCATTCAGAGCTCATAAAACCTTATTTCTTCCCTCTTCAGTAACTGTTTTTACTCTTAGATAAACAAGGTAAACTGTATGAAGTATCTGCCTCATCCTGTATTCCTTATACAACCAAGACTCCCATCAGCTTCTGTAAATCCTTGACCCTTGTGGGGCAAATACACAACCAGAGTGTCAAGTGCAGAAGTGTAGCTACCTGACAGTCATACCAGGATCATCAAATAGATATTAACCAAAGAGTGGAAAGACAAATAAAACAAAGAAAAAAAATCACAACAACTTAGGCTCATGGTCAAAATGGCCAATAAAATTGATAGGTTAAAAAAAAGAAAACTAAAATTAAAATAGTTCCCTCCTCTCTCAGTTGCTTCTTTAACATGTTGTTTTCCATATGTTACACATACAACCACGAACAACTCCCTTTCTAATTAAGATGTTGTATCTCCTCTGTCTGACTAATGAGTATCTGATCTGCACATATTATAGAAGTCTGCATTGGAGTGAAACACCAGATTGCTCCCGTGCCTGCAAATCAAACTGTGCTGGCTAGGGAGTGTTACAGTGGTGTTAGGCAAAATTGCCATGTTCAGCTGTCAGAGTCAGGACATTATGCAGAGGCAGGCAGGAGATTTTGTCACTTTCTACTTTTACAAAGCAATGTAATTTTGAGAAGCAAGAATATTCTCTAAAATAGAGTTGAATAGTAAGAAGAATGAGACACTGCCTTAAAATGTCAAATCCCAGAATAATTGCAGTAGCTATAACATTGCATGGAGTCAAACAACAACAAAAAAAATCCCACCATGTTTTCCTTTGTTCACCTATTGTGAAGAATGTTTAAATAAAGAAATGAGAAAATGACTGGTTTAAGCACTGAGAGTATCACCAGGTTAAACAGCTCAGTCATTGCTCTGTGCTCAGCTGCGCTGTGTCACACTGTCCTTGGAGCAGAAGGCTGAGTGGGAAGTTTGCCTTCCAAGGGACAGAAATATCCTAACTCGTTGTTATATTCCCTCTCTGCAGTCTAACAAAAGGTTCCCTTTGCCCTGACACTTGGCTCCCTGACTACCTCCTTGGCTATATAAGCAAATTTACAGTTGCAAATCCACAGTGATTAATATCTTCCTTTTTGCTCTGATTTTAGCACCCTTAAGCAAGCCTTTTGCTAGTTGGCTGACCACATCACTACCCAGTAGATGTTGTATATCCAAGTAAAAGGACCATAAAATATACTGCTGCTTGTAAATCACAGTTGTACACATGGATCCCTAACAATTTTTTTTGTCTGCAACATGCTAAGGTTTTCAGGATTACATTGTTTGTAGTATAGACCAAACTATAAGACCAAGCAAGTACTCACAAGCCCACCATTTTCACAGCTGCAACAGCTCGACAGATAATCAAAAATAACTGGAAAACTAGTGATGTAAAAGGAACAAGCCTCTGTATACTGTGAAAGTAAGCCATATTCTTTCCAAGGAATTTTCATTTGCCTTATTCCCCAGTAGAGGTCCCACCATCACTGCCCAGGGGCTGGATACCTGTACCCATTTTTGCATAGGATGTTTTCAGCCATATCAGCAGCAGCCTTATCTTAAAAAGGCTGAAGATACGCTTGCTTGTTGACTGTGAGGAGCAATCCGGTTTCAAAGGTAGTACATGTTTCTCTCTGTCTCCACAGGATGCGATACTGGGCTCTCCTGCACATGTGCATACTGTTCAACCCTCCGCTAATTGCCACAGATAACAAGCACTCAAGCGTGACCATCTAGTGCATTCAGCTGTTCATCAGAAAAAGCCCAAGAAAAGGGAGCGGATCCAGAGAACAAAGAATGGGCTGCAGGCCACAGGCAGTATTATGGGCTCCAGATCCTGCCAGGCAGAAGTTGGCCTCCCTTCTTCTGGAAATACCATTTTCCCCTCACACATGCTGCCTTTGAGATTTCAAAAGCAATACAGAGCACAGAACACGGACAGCCCTGGGAGCAAAGGGGAGGGGGAAGGAATTGGGGACCTCTAGGAAAGGGAGCAAAGCAAAAGCAGTTACTTTCTTCCGAGCATAAACTCTGCTTTTTGTATCCCATCCACTGGGCAGAGTGAAGTGATGAATTGCATTTAAAACACAAAGCCATTTTCCTTCCTGATAGCATAGCCTTCTACCTTTGAATTCACCACCACCACCACCTCTTTTTTTGGAAATGCAACACTGTCCCAGCAGTTTGGAGGTCTCAATACAAGTATGCGTTTGTCTGTACTTAACACATTGCACTGACAATTCCACACCAGACTACAGTTCCAGTCAGCACAGACAGTCTTGAACAACACAATGAACAGAGAACAGCCTCCTAACACAGCTTTTAAAAACAACTTTGGTTTTTTTCACTCCAGTGCAACCATTTGGGCCTACCCAGAACTTGATGGCCTTACTGCACTGTCTCCAAAAACCATGGAAGAGTTGAACAGGTCACATACACCCAGACCAGGGACAATGTAAGGTCACTATATATTGATGACTCCTATTCAAATAGATGCTTATATAAGGCAGCACTCAAATTAGAAAGCAATGTGTTTCTGTGGAAGCCTAGGTCTCTTAGCCACATTAAAATACATTCCATTACAAGTGAATGGTAAATCTCAAGGATCTGGAGATGGGTAACATGAATGACTGCTCATAAGCTGTTTGGGATGTCTGAACAGGTACTTAAGCATTGAGTTGCGATACGAATTACGCCTGGACGCTTCAGCTCTCATGTACATGGACTGCTGCCCTGGCCAGAAGGTGTCATATTTATTGAGCACATGCAGTCAGTCCAAAATGCTCTAGATACGTCAAAGTTAATTCATCGACACGTGCTACATATAAGCCCAGGCTTTGAGACATCTAGACTTGCTCCAGCCAGATAAAATTTGGTGTCCAAAAGTCCCAGTCATATGTGACAGACCTCAAATCTCTCCAGACCAGGACTCCAGGCAGAGAAAAAGCAGCAGGTCAAGAAAATCAGGCAGAAGGCAGCCCTGGCTTCTGCAGCTGGGATCAAGTCCTGCAGAACCACCACAAAGAAAGCCTTCACTGCAGCCAACTCAGGCCAAGGGATGATTAAAGGCACCTGAGAACAGGGTTTGGGGATCTGGATACAGCACAGGAAGCACAATTCAACTGCAAAAGCTCCACCGGGGTTGTGTAACAAACCTGCCAACTGCAAGACTGAGTACCTGCACATGAAGACACACTCCAGAGAGCAACCACAAGGCCTCACCTCTGCTAACTTGCTTGACTGTGTTATATTGCTGCCTGGTTCAGCTCTTCCTCCTTTCTGAAGCCACAAAAATCCTCCCTCTCTCTCCTTTTAGTCTCCTTTGTTTCTCCCTGCAAATGTCTGTCACGGGTTCTTTCCAGATGTTACCAATTTCTTTCTGGAAAGATCAGGAGGTCCATGCACACACTTGTCTTCACAAAAGAGAAACTTGCTTTTCCATTTTCTTGTATTAAACATATTTTTCCACTTTGTCTGGGGACTTCCAGGCAGGCATTAGTCATACAAGTACAAAGTATTCCCAAATGCAACTGAAATCAATGGGGTAGCAACAAGGTCTCCCTCAGTAGATTTCTATGCCAGCAGTATTAAATATATACCATACCTGCCTGGCCTACTAATAACCTTTTAACTCCATGCTCTCCTTCAGTTTATTCTGAAGTTTACCATTGTTTTCCCCGCTGTTCAGCTGACTCTCCCCAACGTATTTTGAGATCACTGAGCTGCAGCAGCACCTGCCTTCCAGGCTCAGGAACCCCCCCTGGGTCACCTGAACAGCTGCTCTATCTCCTCCACACTAACACAGAAGCTGCATTATGGGTTTGAGGATCTTACACACAAACCCCAGTGGCATCTGGAGCTCCAGATCAATGGGTAAGAGCAGCTTTGTGTCTAAAAGGAATATGGATTCTTTCTTGCAATGGATTTTTTCATCATGTTTGTGTTAGGCTGCTAAGTAAAACAGAGCAAGCTAGTTTCTTCTTTCGGCCACAGTCTCCAGATTGATCTTTCCTAGAAAACTGTAGTAAAGGCAGTCACTTTTAGTCTGGTGAATAAGAAGGAGAAGTAGCAATTATGTCCACGAAAAGTTAACATGGTGCAGACAAACCCAGTCTCCCATGCAAAAAGGTATAAGGTGGTGCTGTGGCTTCTACAGATTTTTCTCTCACTTCAAGTTTTTAGATGCTGGCGTTTTTTAGATCTGTCCTTTTAAGACATCAGGATACTTGGCTACACCCTTAGTGGATATGAAAACAGGAATAGGTAAAAGAGCAAAACAACTTCAGAAGGGACATGCAGGAGGAGTGTGTACATGACCACAGACCTGACAAAGCGCAGAGAAGAGCCATCTCAGCCCTATCATTTTTCTAGTTGCTTAAAGTAGCAAATACACTGTTTAAAATCACTGAATTTAATTTCTTGTTTTCTCTTCCTCCCATGGGAAGAAGAAAGGTATCAGCAAAGAAAACCTGAGGCACAGAATCCAGTTGTACACACAGCTACTCTACTTTTAAACTTTTTAATCGAGACTATCTCCTGTAACACTCCTACAGTTAGATGAAAAGACTGGTCCAAAAGGGCACAACACAGTTTAATTGTCTGACCCAGGGCCAGCTGACCTTTCATCAGCCAATTGCTTGGCCAGCCAATGTTTTCTGGCATCAAAAAAGAGTGATAGTACTGAACTATATTTAGTCACATTACGTTCTCTCAGCCATACATTGTGTTTGGCCATTGAAGGACAGAATAATATACGGTCCTGATGCCACAAAATCCTCCAGCGTTTCCTCCCTTGGAATGGAGAACTGCAGTGAATAGCAATGAGGTTCTTATGAAGAAGATAACTCCCTTTCTGTAAAGTACACAAAATCAGAAAGGACCCTATTTTTTTTTTCCTTCTTCTCTGAAAATTATTTATAAGAATAGATTTACAAGAACAAACCCAAGTTTGCTCTAGAATGGAATATTTCAACCCATGTTCAAGGGACTATTCACTATGACTTAATAATTTAAGTGCATTCAACACTCTGCTCGAAATCAAAATAAAGAAAAAGCATGTGAAATATGCTTAGAACTACTTGTGTTTCCCTTATTAACAGTGCATTTTCCATGCCTTATTTATCCTTTCTGCTGGCATATCTGCTGCAGACTTTGAATCAAAGTAAAGCTATGTTCTTTTTATTGCCAATTTTGACTGGATCCCTGATAATAAACCATTAAAACGACAAGCAAATATATAAAACTGGAATCATTGATGCTTACGTATCACAGTTCTTGAATATAATATGCACATCTCTCCCCTTTCTGTCATCTTACATCTAAAGACGATTTTTTATTTTTTAACATGAGTCATAATTCAAAATTATCCTACTTAGGCATCAAATCACGTCTACAACTAACTCTTTTTGGAGTTTCATACTACATTTCATACAAAATTAAGTGAAGGCAAAACCGGTGCTCATTTGTGTAAATTTTCATACTATTTCTCTGTTTACAGACTACTTTAAATTACTCTAAGCTTAATGAAATTTAACACAGAAAATATTTCCTGTAAGAAATTAAATGTCCAGCGAAATTGTCAATTATCAATATGATTTATTAGTCAATTCTAGGGGATGCTTCTACATGGATCTGTGTTCCCTTGAGTCTGTGGTAGGCTTTATCTTAGCCTTCTAACCTCTACATCTTCTGCACCCAGGGCTCCACACCTAGGTTTGCTTTTTCCAAATTTTGACCACATTATTGAGGTTGCCGCCTCAAATCTCTTGCATCAAGCCAAGAGAAATGTTCAGTACATTTTATTGGAGGATACCTGACTGCAGATAAAGGAGTGAGATAGCTCGAACTGATCTCACAACCAAGCCAACAGCACTAGCTTCGCTGAAGCAATACAACATGTGTGCACCTACCTAAGTGTCTGTAAGTTTTCTAACCACTGTGACTTTCATGCAGCTGTCTTAGAGAGACTGGAACTTAAGACCACCAAAATGCAAACCTCAGGATAATTCAGGATTCAGCAATTACTGCTTTTTGAAAGCAGTCCTTGGGAATCCTCCCTAATATGGCAGGTCACTTCAATCGCAAGGAAAATGAGGCGTTTCCACAGAATTATGCCCATTAATGCTAATATCAAGCTATTACATTGGTCCGTGGTCCAGAGCTGTGCACTGCAGACATCTTACCAAGCCAAGCCTTTGTTTGTTGTTCTTAGAAACACACCCTACAAGATGACTTCCAGCTATGGAAGAAACAGATTTATTTAAATACATAAATAAATAAATAAATAAACAAATAAAATCCCTACACCTTAAACAAGAGTACATGAATTAAACAAGAACCTAAATTGATTTGCTTTGAAAATTCATAAAGTGTCTACACTCATACTGCTCAAGAAATTTGGGGCAAATTCTGAGCACCATAAGGAAATTCATACCAAGTAACTTTTCACTAGCTGGGAGGTTTCAAATATAGGACCTATGCACGGAGTAGCAAAGAGTATGGGATACACACACACAGTTTAATAGTTGCACACATGGCGCACATGTAATGCATTTATTTCTAATGCATTTGTTTCTCTCAATGCAAAATCACAGAAGTTAAATGACATTCCTGGTTTCTGAAATATCTTTGCAGAGAGTTCATATTTCTAGAACCTTCTAGTGATAATCTACAGCTTGTAATTTTGTTTTATATTTGCTATAGCTTCCAATCCCCACTTGAAGTCCTGGAAACATTTGTTCCTCATTTCTGTTTGGTCATTTGGCAACCTTTATAGTTATTTTTCTTAAAAAAACCACTCAACTATATTCAACTCGAGCTATCTTCAGTCCAATGCACTACAGTAGCATAACCTTGGGGATGTTTTCCACCCTGCAATAACAGCGCCTATTACAGCTCTAGCAAAAAGACACACAAAACTTTGTGACTATTGTATCAAAGCTGCTCCAGCAGACCCATCCCACACTCCTGAACTCCACATCAGGACTTCATGATCAGCCATAGCCCTAAGCCTGGCACTGGCTGGAGGCTTCCAAATGATCATTCTGCTTTTCAAACAGATTTTTTTTTTTTTTAAATTTGCTTTTAAGTATATGAATCCCCAAACCCTGGCAGATATATAATTATACAAAGGCAGAATTAGTAAACATTTTAACAGTTCAAAGGACACCTACAAATGGCTCTGTCTTTACACCATCACATTTCAGTGTACACTGGACAAGTCAAAAAGCCCTGATGGGTAAAAGCCCAATGACTCCAACTGAGGACCGCTGGAACAGACTGACCAGTCTGAAAACAAGACAAAGAAATGTCAACTGACTACTGGTTGAAATAAAAATTATGAAAACAAGTTGGCATGTTTGAAGAAAAAAACTTACCATGTATAAAAAGTGAATTAAAATATCCTATGCAGAGTTCTACAACACACATGCATTTATTACTACGATTAATTAAAATCTGTTTGGGCCTATTCCTACTGTCCCTAAAGGCAATGGAAAGACACCCTCCAACTCAGCTTCTGGTCTATACGTTACAGAGACATTAGGTTTAACGTGTTCTGTGGGAAAGTCTTGTCAGCATTACGAAAACTGATTTCAGAGAACAATCACATTTTATAATCCAAAATAGCTCATCATCTTAAAAGTACAGAAAGCTTAAAGAGTCACACATCCACCTTCCAGCAGCCAACAAGCCAGGGACACCATGAAGGTACATTTAGGATTAAATGAAGATGATGGAGACAACAGCCCGCTAACTATATTCTAAGTTCTCATGATTTTTTAACCAGCTATGTTTTTAACAACAAATTCTGAATTCCCTTAAATTGGGATGCCCTTTGCCTCATTTGCTCTTTTGCTTCTGAACTTTCAGAGCTTGCATCCTCCAGCTCTTCTCCACAGCCACAAAAACAAACAAACACACACAATCTTAAATGTTACACAAGCTCAGAGTGCACAGCACTGCAGCAGGTGGTTACAAAGAGACAGTAAAGCTTACATGAAAAGGAATTTAGAAACAGAGAAAAAAGGTTTACTGCTGCTCCCATTCAGGGCAAAATCAGGGTTACACACACACACCCCCCCTTGAACGTGCTGAGATCAATGTTCGGTTTAGTTGGGACTTACAGAAGCGCTCAAAGGTGGCTCACTTCCTCCTTCATTAAACCGATTTACCATGAACATGGATATCATTCAGGGCTGTTTCCAAGTGTTGTCTTTTCATAACTCAAGATACAATTTAAAGGGAGTCCCAAATTAATGTAAACAAGATATTTAAGTCAGTCTTATGGTTTCCAAAGAACTGCCTTATAGTTTATGAAATGGGGGGGGTGGGGGTGGTAAGCAGTGCCGCTAATCTACCTTATTGTGTCAGAATAATGCAGAATATAGCTGTAATTAAATTACTGCAATTTACACATGCATAATATCACCATCAGCCTGAGAATTCTCTCCGCAAAGACCATTTTGTTTTCTTGTATATTTTATCACTTTCTAAGACTTCAGGCTACTTCTATATGGTGCTTTTCCCTGTCAGTAAGAAAGCCTCTCTCCCTAAGCTGTAGGGGTGCCTTTGAAATTCACGCATTGGAATTTATTCCCATTACAAACCTGCTGCTCCAAACAAGCTTACAAACAGCAAGACCCATGTCCTATATTTGCTAACCTCCTCTCTATATATACTTTCAGCTTCTTCCCACGTCCTCCATTTGCCCAGCTGATAACACGTGCTATCTGGTTTGGTCTAGCTGCTGCCTCTCAAAGTGAACATGGATTGAGTTCTGCCTGACTTTCCCCCTGAAGGAGCTTTAATGTAAGTCTTTTTCCTCTAGCTGAGGACTTTCACCAAACTTGGGGGAACTTAGTATCTCTGAAGCCTCTACATTACTGTCAGCTTCAATGGAAACTGGCCACTGGATTCAAAAGTTACTAGCAGGGGACTGACAAAGATGCACAGGCAGTCAGACAGGTCTACTGTATAAAAGCATGTCAGTATTGAAAGTAGGGAACAAATCAGTTAGAATTAAAAACAAACACCACCACAAGCCCCCAGAAAAAACAAAACAATACAACACCAAAAACCTAAAATCTTTTGGCTCTTAAGCTAAATGTGAAGGATGTTAGGGCATCTCTGATTCCATAACACACGGGATTTTAAACCCATCACAAGGGTGATTTAGGAGCCTTTTGTAAATGGCATTAAGTGTGGCAGAGGGCTGTACTCACAGGCTGTACCTGTACAAGAGCAAGCCTAGTATTCCCAGCTGAGGAAGCTCAGAAGACATTTGAATCTGGAGAGCAAGGCATCATCAGTAAGAATAGGAGGATGAGAGAAACAGAAAGTTACACAAACGTTAGATAAAATGGATTTATCCTACCAAAATTTAAGTCTGAAACAGTATTTGAGATTTTACTTTTCATTTATTTCAACACTCTACTTCATGAATGCTATAATATAAAAAGCAATTCAGCCTTAATTATAGTGGTTTAGCTGGGTTGCTATAATTTTCCTGTCCCTTAATTCTCCCCATGTTTATAACTATCTAAGAGCTTAGGCTCTGGTAAATTTTTTATTCTTCATAATTGCTAAGCCTGAGTGGAGCAATAAGAGCTCCATGCTTAGCATTTCCTTCTGTAATCTAAAGGCATACTGTGCCAAATATAAGCCACTTGAAATAAGTCACTGTGGGTAGCAACGTATATGCTTTAACTCATGGCGCACAAAGTATCTGATGTCATTTTTCAACTCACCCACATAGCTATACATCTCTAAGCCTACCCCATAGCCAGACACAATTGTATACTACTTCTACAGCAGAAATATTCTTCTATTTTCATCCTGTTGTTATTCCTTTGTTGAATAGTTACAACTTACTTTTTCTACATTTTGATTTTACTGGAGCAATTCACACTTGGAACCCGAATAAAAAGAATTCCTGTGTGCCACCATGTCCCTGGGATGCAGCTCACCAGACCCGTGAAGGCGAAGGATGGCAGTGCCAGGGAGTGTGAAAGAATTGGATCCTTCACCCAGCAGCTTTCTCCTCGCAGAAAGAGGGTGATCATCCACTATGCTTTCCCCAGAGTCTATACAGGAAAACAAGCAACCCTTTTAGCAACAACGAATAAAATATCATATTTTTGGTCACAACAATGTACAGATTTTACCTCAAATAGGCAAAGAATTGAAAAGATAAAATTTTTAAAAATGGGGAAAACCTTAGGCAACATACAAGAATATGGGAGAGATTTAGGAAATTCTTTCAGCTGTTGCGAGATTCCAAATTAAAAAGAAAAGGACCTCAACTCCACTTGGAGGACAGTCATTTCCTCAGAATTCCCATTTGACCCTGTATGAGGTGGCCACTACTGATGCAAAATAATATTCTTGCTAAACCAACTCAGATGTTTTGTGAACAGACCAGCTTCTACAGAACGAGACGTTAGGTCCTATGTGCATGCCTATGCAAACATCCGAGCCCCTCCACAGAACCTGCCATCTGAACAGCTGTATCCCAGAGGAACAGCCCTTCTCATGCTTGCTGACCATTTTCATTTTTTCCCCTTTCATGTATAACTTTAATTTTCAAAGTTTTTCCCAGGGCCCTTAACTGGGCTCCATTGCTTTACACAATCAGAGCTACCCTCCCTTAGAGCACTCCACTGTCTGCTCTGACCCTGCCCAAGCTGCTTTTTCCTCAAAGATCCTCATCTAAGGACAAGTGTGTCAATTCTCACAAAACAAATGCACACCTGATACACAGGCTGGCTAGGAAGCACAGATTTCAAGGACAGTTTACAAAGGCTTCCTCACCAGGGCCCGAATCTCTGACAAACAGCTTGCCACAGCTTCAGTTTACAGAGTTTATAATTGTTCTGGGAGGTGCATTACAGAGTAATCAAAATGATAACAATTCTCAAAAATTGCAGTGGGTTGTATGGAAAGATTAAGCAGCTTGATCTTACTCTCACTGGGAAACAGGAGACTTAGCAAACACTGAATTAACATTTTTAATATTATGAAAGGGAATTAATAACATGATAAATATGTGGGGTGGAAATCAAGTAATAACCTATCGACAGCAGGTATTCTGCTGCTATCTGGAGGCTAGCGAAGGTAGATAGAATTTTTCTTGTGAAATCTCAGTAGGGAGCAGAGCATCCATGCAAGATTCATGCAAGTAAGACAGTAAATGGGTGGGGTATAAGTAGTAGAGTATGTGCAGCTGCGCAGTCTTCAAAACCAGCTACACACCAGAAACTCTGTTACCCTTTTTAATGGATTTTGTACAAGTGACATTGTGCAGCAGGGGCAGACAGCTATGATTCCCCCTTGCATACATCTAGTCGCTCACAAATACACAGAAGAGGTGAGCGAATGCTTTCAGCAATCTCAAATCCATCCATCCACCCAAAATGGTAATTCCCTTCTGGAGTACAACACATACGGTACAGTCTTTGTTTCTTTTTACTTGTAAGCAAAATAATTTCCAGGAAGTGTTGCCATCATGCTTAATTTAGATTTTAAAACATTCTGGAAACCTTGACGTGACGTGAATGATGGCTCTTAAAACATATTCCAAAGCTGCCTCCTAGTCTTTACACTGAATGTAAGAAATTTAGAGGAGGAAAAGGAAAACAGGCAGGGCCTCATTTGATTTCTTGTCAACTAATCATAAATTTACTTTGTTTTAAAAAGAGGCTAAAAAAATAGCCTTGCATCACAACTAAAAATTTGGAATTAACACATGCAGACCTGGGTAAAATTTTCATGCCACCCCTAAACAATCAGCATAACTTTCAGAAACTTGCATCCATTCCTGAAAAAATCGGCATCTTCTCAGCACTGGGTCATGTAGGATTCACGCAGTATCAGCTAGTTTTAAGTCACAAAGCTCAGGTATTGCTAGTGTAATAGCTGTAGCTGCTAGTATGGCTTGCCTTCTGGAATATCCATCCAGCTTCTTAAGTAGCTTTTGCAGCTCTCTCCAAGTTCCTAAAGGTCCTGTGCTACCAGCACCTGCATTAGTAAGCTGGAGCTAGCTCAGGAAAGAGAAGCAGAGGAGAAGGAAAACAGAAGCTACAGGAATATATATGCAATCCTTCACTTGATGTCCAAGTCTGAAAACACTGACTTCAGTAAAACAAAATAACAAAATTTTTTATTTCAGACTACATTAAGCTGTAGCTGAATATAGAGAATTTGTACACAAGGGCCAAATCCTGTTATCAAATACAGTTATTGTATTGCTCTGAAGCAAAGTTGGCATGCAAGGAAGCCAGAAAGAGTGCGGTGCTCACCTACAAACATACCATTCATACAACACCAGAGTAAACTGACAAATCCAGCTCCCTGTGCACTGGTATTTTATTAACCTTTCAAATTATTTAAGTGTTTGCAAAAACTGTTGTCATTTTACCACTCAGTTCCTTTTTTAAGGTAATTCACTTGAGCTTCGTAATGCTGAAGTGACAAGACATGGGAAGAAAGGTTAAAAAGCCAGCTGATCCCATTCTGGAGTACAACACAGTACTTCATTTCCACAGGGCAGTTCTAGCTTAGTAAATATAATGATAGCTTTACTCCAAGGTTAAAATGAGAGGACATACATTTTTATTACTAACATACCTTGACAAAGGTTCCAAGACCAAAGACAGACTGTCAGCATAATTGTAAAATAATACTTTCTTCCACGCTTTTAATTACATGAAATAGCTTTTGTATACTATTAATAATATTCCCCACCATTAGAGTAAAACTTGATTAAAGGCATCGCTTTATGCACAAACACAGAGGAGGTTTGTATAACACAAGAATGAATTAGATTTTTGGATTACAAACAGGCAACAAAACTAAGAAAATGTGCTTACTTCAAATCCAGCCAAGTCCAGGCAGTTTGAAGCAAGACTCGGTTCCCTCTTTGAGAAGTTTACATCCCCAAGAGGCAGTTAACACAAATTTAGCTTGAAAGGCCTGCCGTGCAAAAGAAGAGAGAAGTTTTATGCTCACCAAACTTCTCTTCCGAGAACAGATCACCCTTCTTATAGAAGAAACTCTGTGATCCCAAGTCTGACCCAGAGCCCACTGAGCCTCCCTCCATTAATTTCAGTGGATTCTGGAGAAATCCTTACATATGGATGCTTTAGCCCCAGCTAATGATTGACATGCCAAGATATCCCATGGCTAGTTTTCCCATCACATAATATCACACTTGTCACCCAGAAGAAAGACACCATATTAATACAAAGCACTAATTATTAGAGGGTTATACAACCCTGGCTGTATAAAAGCAAGTGACACCCTGCTGTTACTCTCCTCTAAAATTTTTAATATATCAGTAAAACAAAATAAACACAAAAAAAAATACTCATTGCTGTAATCATTCTTCTCAGTTTGACATGTCCTTCCCTCCAAGAAAATGTCTTGCATTTGGAGGTTTAAAGGATTAAGTGATCTAATAGGTTTTTGCATCCCTATCTTCCATGACTTACATTTGATAGCGTTGGTCCAGCCTTAACATCCACTGAGCCATTTCTGCAGATGATTAGCTCTCTGCTGAAAAATAGTTTGCATTGTTTTGATTGCATTTAATAGAAGAATACTGTAGTACAAGACTAAAAAAAAAAAAAATTTACAATAGATAAACTTTTATGGTTGCATTAAAAAAAAAAATTTAAACAAAAAGTGAGTTTGCTTTCCACTTGAACGATTTAGATGTTTTTCCAACAGATGAACAAACTGCAGTCATTTCATGATTCCCAAAGCAGTGAATACAACAGCTCACCAATGTTACAATTGCCGTTTGTTCCAGAGCACATGCAAGCAAGTTACAAACTTTCATCATATTTAATGTGGTGATTCCACTTATTTGTTCCAAGTTGCCTTGCCCTGTAGTTGAAAGGGCTGGCACAGTGCATCTTCTCTGTAGAGTAACACCGTTACTCTGTTAGCTCTGTTAGCAGCAGATCAGAGAGGAAGGTCTCAGAGCAGTTGTGTACAGTTTCCTCCCAGGCAGGGATATAAGCACGTAAGCAATCCAATGATTACAGGTGGAACTACTCAATTTATTATTAGGCATTGAACCTGCACTACACATAGAAGAGTAAGCGTCCCACAACAAAGTTCTTGGTAGTATCTAAACCACCACTTTTAGTAGGGTAGAAATGGAAGCAGATTAATTTGTCTGAAAGGAAAAGCCATCTAGAAATCATGGCACAACCTTCTTTTATAGATGACTTGCCTCCATGTGTAACAGCCATCCCCCATGACGCCCGCAGACCTGTAAGTTTCAGAAATGAACAGTGCATCTTGCATCTTATTCAGAAAGTCGGTGGCCTTAATTCTCAGTTCTGTGCCTGCCTTCCACCACTCTGCCACCAGCATGGAAAAGCTGCTTGAAGAGACCTAAAAACCACAGCCCGGAAGCAAAAGCTGTGCAGTGGTCAGTGCATGGCCAGCAGCAAGTTAAAGCTGCAGCTCCACCTCCTCAATTAGCAAAATCACCCTTCAATCAGATCAGGGCCAGACAAGCTTTGGCCTTTCCAGACCTGTCAGAGAGCCAAGACCTGAGGTGCGTGTCGTTTGACTGTGCAATTTCCAGTATTTGATTTATATTTAATGGAAAAACACATATCATTTCAGCAGTACACTCAGCCTTTTAAAATGCAGCCCCTAAAGTACAGACAGGCCAGTTACACTGCTGGACACCCTCCCTATATCCCAGTCTGCTGTGGAAGTCCACTCTATGATGTAACAGACCCAGCTGCACTGTCACACATATGCTTTCTACAATAGCTCCTAAAACTGATATGAAAGAAGCAAAGGAATCCCAAAAAGTAATATATCCCTTCTCTGGGAGGTTAAGATGCCTCTTATGGGAGAAAAATTGGGTATCTGGCAATGTTAGAATTATTTAGGAAGCTGCGATTGTGTTTATTTCCCATCTATGTGAGGGAGGGAAAAGGGCTCTTCAAAAAATAGTTTGTTGCTCAATATGGTCTTTTGCAGGACTTTAACTTCCTTTGTTATTCATTGAAATTTATAAGTGAAAGCTGGGAGTCACAAATGGAAAAGAGATCTGACTGGCAGCTACAACTTCAATTTGTATGAGAAATCTCTCTGGAAAACATCCTTACTTTGTCTCAGCCTCACCTCCCAGTAACAAAACCATGACAGTTACACTTGCTGTCCTCTCGTGTACCCATCCTCACACTGGAAATTACAACTAAATTACAAAACAGCTTGTCCAATACTCGTTAAATCAAAATTCATAGTCCACTCCACTACAACTAATTAATTTTTTTAAAACTGCATTCCAGAGTGATCAAATGAGACATGAGCTCTTTCATGAGAAGAAAATCCCACTAGAGTTCCTTAACATCAAATGTAACAAACACCAGCGTTTCAACATTTGCATCACCATGTTTGAACCCCCATGTTTGCATATGTAAGCACACATTTGCATGTAAGCATTATGTATTATTAATATCGACTAATATTATTATTCAAAGGTAGTAGTCTGCCTACACTCTGTGTGAGGTTCGTATATATGCATGCAAAACCGGCTCATGAAATGAAACAAAAATAGATTGCTTATGGTTAAGTTCATTAAGAGAAGAGAATATATGACCATATTAAAAACAAGCAAAAAAACATTCCACCTCTCAGCACTTACTGTTCACAACGTCTCCACTGTAAAGCTTTACAGCATAGCACTTCTTTTGTCTACCCAGTCCTGGGAACCCTTTTGCATATTTTCATATAGTTCATATTAAATATGGGAACTTTAGCTTGTTTCATGAGACACAGTTCTACAGCTATTTTCCCTAAATAATAGCCATCTGTTCTGAATGACCTCCCCAAATAACTCACTTTGTTAATGGCAACTTTGCTACAGTTAATACACCAGTTGGGATTACCCCAGCCAACTTTCCATGGGCCTCTATTGTTATGAAAACCTATTATCAAGCAATTAAATGACAGCAAGAATGTAATAAAGTACAACAGTTTTACTTGTATCATTATCCTGGGTGCTGATGTTAATGAAAGGCTATCACACCCTAGACTGTAATTCCTAGATACTGTCATATAGGAGAATAACTCCCGTCAGCAGCTATTTTCAAACTTAATGATTTGAGCAATTACAATCCTTGCCTAAGCCCTTCCCCAGTATTCCACCCCAAATTAAATTAAGAACAGCTCTGAGATTATCTTCAGGGCTTGCTGCTGAAGGCCAGGAGTAAAGGACATGAGGCTAGTCTCACCTAAAGCTCGGCCAGTTTTTGAAGGTATTTGTTTGTTTGTTTTCTTGTCAGACAGGAAAGCCTCATGGAGGTGCATTCACAATCACTTGTCCTCTGTGTAAATGAAATAAACCAGCTTTCTAAATTCTCTATTCTGTACTTGTCTCAGTAGAAAATAATGAAGTTGAATTGCCTTTACAGTCCTTTTAGTATCCTGCTGGCAGGTTGAACTTCTAGCATGACACCTTTCCTTTTCTCATTTCTAGAACTAAACATAAACTTAAATAATCCTCTCTGAGAAACAAGATGCACGTAATTGCCACAGATACCACAAGATGTCCAGAACATTTCATCTTTCTAAGTTGTCCTAGGTTTGAAAATTATACAATCAGCATTTTGTATTTCTGATATATAACATAGCAGTAGGTCCAAAACAAGTTCTTTTTTTCCCCACCATGAAAATAATCTAAAAATTTATGTTGACATGAATTAGTACATTCTCTATCACTGAGACGATCCAAGTGCAGTCATACTGTTTGGCGTAGATTCAGCTAATATGCATTTATAGTTCTCCTTCCTTGACAGAAGGCAGTATATTTACCAGCCTGTATGTGCAGTTAGGCTAAAGTGTTGTTTTTCACTGGGGCTCATAACCTCTACTCTTTGGAATATTTATTTTCTTCCTAAGATGCAATGGGGAAACTTTATGCAACTTACTATATCAATTCTACATCAATACTACATACAGGCTTCTTCCAGATAGCTGATCAAAACAACTAGACGGAAAAGCTCCCCAGTATCAATTACTGGATGAGAGAGAGAATATGAATGAACTCTTTGTTCATAAGCATTTTTAGATTGTTTTATAATTCAGATGGTCTTACAGCAACTATATTTATTTTATAAAACAAGTGTTTGACTCAATCTAGTTACATGGGCAACACGTAAGTACACTATCCCAAGAAGGACCCTTCAGGGGGAGATTTTTTCCAGATCAAATGAGAAATACAGGATTCAGTTACATCACCTCTTAAAGGAGATGAAATTTATTTTCTTGCACTTCTCAGGAGAAACCACAGCAGCTGCCAAGCACGATGGACAGACTTGATCATCCCTCCAAACCCACTCCCTTCACCATCCCATTATGCAGGGACAGAGACAGAATCTCTTTTCTTTCCTTTGGGCCCATAATCCAAAACAGAAGTGGGATGAACTAATGTGATACCTTACTCCTCCTTGCAATCCTTCACACAAAATGATGTTAAACTAAAATTATACAACAGAAACATTATCTTTAAAAATTATAATAAACCACAAGGGAACCTTATAATATATAGAAATGTTCTCTGTGTATTTCTGTCTACTGAGAAAAAGAAACAGGAAAATAATATATTAATATAATCAGATAGGATTGTTTCTTGGAAGGACGCTGGTAATAAAGCAGAAGAGTGGAGTTCTGTTCTGCAAAACAACTTGTGCTAGCATGAGGAAAACCTGAACATCACTCATGCTGCTGAGAGAAAACATGCATTTCCCAGCTCCCTTATGAATGCCGATTTCACCTCTCCCAGGTCTCTATTGTCAGACACGGTGCAGATTTGTTTAACAGCCAAACAACTGACATTTGCTTTTGGTAGCCCCTCTGAAGTTCTGCACCTTCAAAACCAATATTTTTTACTAATATTCTCTCTGTTCCTCATCATAATGACTGTTTGGATCTCTTTTTGAGACCTGGCTTATTGAAAATATCTTGCTAGACTGATTGTGTCCTTGTCGTGGTTTCAGGTCAGCTCAGTCGGTAACAAAGCACCACGAAGCCGCTCGCTCACCCCCCACCCCCTCGCCTGGCCACATTGGGATGAGGAGAAAATACAAAGGCAGGCTTGTGGGTCAAGACAAGGACTGGGAGGGATCACTCCCCACTTATGGTCACGGGCAAAAGACAGGCTCAACTTGGGGAAGAAACAAAATCAATTTAATTTACTACAAATCAAAACAGAAACAAAACACAGGGGTATTAGGAAGGGAAACTAAACATCAGAACAACCTCCCCCCACCCCTCCCGCCTTCCCGGCTCAGCTCCACTCCCGATGCTGTCTACCTCCTACCCCCGGCGGCGCAGGGGAACAGGGGATGGGGGTTGAGTCAGCTCGCCACACATCGTCGTTGCCGCTTCTTTCCTCAGGGGGAAGATTCCTCACTCGTTCCCTGCTCCAACGTGGTTCCTTTCCGCGGGCTGCAGTTCCTCACAAACTTCCCTGGCGCGGGTCCTTTCCGCGGGCTTCAGTTCTTCCCAAACTTCCCTGGCGCGGGTCCTTTCCGCGGGCTGCTCTCCCGTCTCACACTGCTTCAGCGCGGTTTTTACCATGGGGTTACGGCCACCTTCGGGAGCCTCCGCTCCACCGTTCACCCCCCTGGGCTGCAGGGCCATCAGCCTCCTCAGGCGCCTCCTCCTCCCCCTCCACTTCCATGATTCCAGTGTCGGCAGCGATGTTCCTCTCAGGTTTCCCAACCCCCACACTACCGGTTCCCCTTCTTAAATATGTTTCCCCAGAGGCGTTACCACCATCACTCCCCGCCTAGAGGCGGGTCCGACATTTTGGCGAGCGCGTCCGACATTTTGGGGCGGCGAATTCTTCCAAGCAACTTCTTAAAGGGGCCGCCTCTGCAGCCCCCCTCCCCTGCCACCAAGGAAAACCGCGCCACACAAACCCATAACAGTCCTTCACACCTACAGTGTACTATGATGTGATTCTCCTATTGACACTAGTGATATTCCAAACATACAGGAGAGCAATATAACATAGCTGAGTATTTCTCAGAAGTTCCCATGAGAAAATTTTGCTGTTACAAGAGTTACTGCAATAAGCTTTTTCTGCGTACATTGTAATGGACAACTGCTAAAAAGGTCCACAAAGTCAGATGGGTACAGTAAAGGGTGTTTCTGAAACTGCACAAAGGGGTTTTTTACCCCTTTGTGTCATGGATGAGACAGAGTAAGCAACAGCCTGTACTAGATGTGAATACTGGGGTTTACTTAAAAAAACCCAAGGAGAATAGAGCTTTCACCCTCATCCCCCTCAGTGCTATCTTCGTTCATCAGGTCTCAACTTCACTGTCCAGCCAGGAGGTTAGGCAGAAAGTTGTCTTGCTCCAGCTGCGCAGCTGCACACAGTTATCCCTCTTAGGTCTTCCTGGCCAAGGTCCCTGTGCAACCCCCGGCACTCGTCCACCTACTCATATCAGATATCCAGGATCGTTCCAGGATCTTTCCTCCAGGCAGGATCACCACCACCTTCTTTCTGGTCTGTCTTCTTTCTGAGACCACTTCTTACTTTGGGAATCCTTCTTTTTCAACACCAGCTCTGCTTTCCAGAATCCCATGGCCTCAGTTCTCCCTATATAGTCTATATACAAAAGCCCAACACATGCCTCCTAGTCAGTGGTTCTGGTTTATGTCTCCTTATTAACTGGAGGATTTGGGATGTGCCACTTGTTTAATTCAAGCATCATCAGAATTTACAGCCACCCCATACCAGGCTTCTGCCTGAGTTCAAAAGTTCAGTTTTGGACATTGACACACACAGAGATAAGAGCCACCTGCTAGCATTCACAGTTTTTTCCACCTATACCACTTTGGTATGAATTTATTAAAATACAGCTTTATGACATATAGTCAGCACAAATTCCTGATTAGACCTTAATTACAGAATTCCAGACAAAGCGTATGCACAGGTACCATACTCTTGATGAAGATGAAACAAAGCTTGCAGGACCACTGAAGCATAGCAAGGGCTTTCCCCAGTATGCTTGTGTTCACTATAGACAGAACTGCTAGCACATGTGTTGATATGAACACAGTGCCCAACCCATGGTAATCAAGACATTTGTATTTTGGGGCAATGCACACCCTTGGTATGAGTTGCACTAGGGGTGAAGTGCAACATTTGGCCTATATTTTGGGCACTGAGCTTCCAATGGAAAAGACAGACCCTTCCAAGGGGGGGTGCGGGGGGAGAAGAGTAGTGCAGACACGTACATAAACTAGATGCTTAAAAAACTGGAGATGTACGCTGAGAATACAAATGAGAGGACTAGCTTCTGCTCTCACTTGCACCAGCATAAAACCTGAATGGCCCAAGGGAACTCAGTATAGCTGAACCTACATAAACAATGAGTTATGAAATCAAGCACTGAATAGCAAATAATACACTTTATAGTAGTCATTTCATAATACTGCTGCATTACCTGCCTTTCTACATTAACTTGCCTTAGAATAAGAGGAGTAAAATTAGCATACAGCTGATAACCATCTAATCATTGGTTACATAAAAACATATAATGCTTTAAAATTAGGCTCTGAAAAGCTTGCAAATAAGAAAATAAATTAATTTTTTTTTTTAGAAAATTCTAATGGATTTTGGAAAATAGCATTTCAGACATCTACTCGCTTGCTTCACCTATAAACACAGAGAAGAGGCACTGTTGGTTTTTTCTTTCCCCCTACTGAGTGCTAGTGAGGCAAGCTTATTGCCTGCACACATCATTTGACATCCTGAAAACAGAATGAGTGCTCCACTGGCAGCGAAGGAAGATAGAAACGTTCTCAACATTTGTCACATTCCCTGATTGGTTCTCACTGAACTATTTGGCATGGAAATGTGAGGAGCAATGGAGCTCTCTAAAGCAGAACACAGGGAGAGGCACTTGCAACAAAGCATTGTCTTTTTAGAAGTGAATGTTGAGTTACGAGACTGAGACAAGAAAATGCATCACGATGATACATTTGATAATGCCTTTTACGCAAATAAAGAGGAAGTTAATAATTAAGTCCCAATTAAGTATGTGTTCACTACTTTGCTAAAATCCATTTATTTTCAGGAAAGCATACAAGCACACGCTTAGCTTCAAAATGGATGCAGCTTCAGTATGTACCTCAAGTTCAGCATACACCAGAGCACTCTGCCAAATAGGGATAAACATGAAGAACCAATGTACCTCTAACTTCCAGAAACTGCTTATCATAAACATGATAAGCAAATAGTCAGGTAGCTAGCTGGACTGGAATTTTCTATCCAAAAATGATTGTGAAACACTTAAAATGTAAAGTAGCAAAAAATTCAAACAAAAAGGAAACTGATTTACACAAGGAAGCTCAAAAGAAGGCCATGCTTAATTTGATTCAGATTTGATTGAAATTCACCCTCATTCATTAAAAGGTTTGAAAACTTGTGGACACCCAGAAATTAACTCTCTGGTTTCAGAGCAGGGTACATAGGAACCATTTTTCACAGGCTGGACTTCCTATACAACTTTTCTTAAAAACCTATCAACTGAACTGATATAATTACACAGGCCCTCATAATCCACACATTAGCAAACTATGTTTGTTTTAATAAATAATGACACCCACAGCCAGCTGACATAAAACCTCCAAAACTTCTTATGTGTGTACACTTGTGTCTCCATTACTGCAGCCACTCGTAAGACTAACATATATCCAACTATGTTTAACTAACATACATGCAACAATTTAATTAAATAGATTATCAGGTTAGTATAAAATTAGTATAAAATCATACAGTTTATTTTGCCTTGACTTCAGCAGGGCTGGCATTTACGCTTAATTTAAGTGCTGCACTTTGTGTCCTATAACTCATGTGAAGTAGACAAGAATTATTACCTCCATGCACTTCACAAATGGGAAACTGAGGCAAAAGAAGGTTAAGTGACTTGCTCAAGGACACCTGAAAGGTTGTGAATGATGAATAGGAGAGTGGCTGAATAACCCCTTGTTTAAAGCTTCTAAGTATGCATACTGAAATGGATTAAAAATAGGCTCTTTACTTTTAAAATGGCTCATTGGAATTTTCCAGCATTTTGTTTCTTTTCTATTACCCTCCACCAGTTGCAAAGTTCACACACATAAAAGCAATATTTAACATTAAAATGTTTAAAAGTTATTCTGATGTCAGTGATGTTGAACTAAATTTAGAACAAATTCAAAGATAAGCTTTATCATCTAACCTCCACATGTTCCATTATACCCTTGTACTAAAGCTCACAGCACTACCTTTCAGGCAGATGGCACCTCCACTGCGTGCAGCATCAGACCTAAAGAACATCAGCAACTTGCCCAGCCGAGGGAATGCCCTACACCAGCTATTCCCATCTTGAACGCAAGCAAGTCAGAAGTGTAAATCTGCCTTTAAGGTTCAAATTCCTTATGTTTTCACCTAGATGTTTCCTTAGAACATCAATTCAGATTTTTTCAAGTATACATCCATGCAAATCAATGCATGAGAGATAGTCCAAAAGCAGTCATATTTGAACAGTCTTAGTATATAGGACTCTCCAGGTATTTAAGAGATCAAATACATACACAGCAGAAATATTGTAATTAAAATTGGAAGCCAGGAAATCTCCAGGCATTTCCTATTGTCCGATATGCACAAAAGGGAGTGACTCAAAGAAGAATGTGCAGCTTCTTCTTGAGCACAAACAATGGGCATTCCTGAACTAGAGGAACCAGGGTCACAGGGAGATACATCACGACTAAAAGTAATTCTGGTTTTAAGGCTACAGTTAAATGAAAACAGAAAATACAACTGACAGCACCTATGCTTCTTGTCTTTTTCTATATTCTCTTACAATTGACCTTGAGAATACTTAATATTAGCCTAAGGGTGGAAGGAAATGTTCTTCTTCACTACAATCATTTAATAATAGCTTGTCCTCCTTCTGCTCAATATGCAGGTAGACACTGCTTTTATAATACCTTCAGAAGGTGCTTTGTTCATACCATCAGCTACTGCATAAAGCATAGGGACTGCATATGCCTAAGATATAAAACTGTAATGCCAGTGCTGGGCATCAAGTATTCAGATACAATAAATCGCAGTATCACAGCACAGTACAATCCCATGAAACAATTCATCTGTCATTCAACACAACTATTTAGAAAGCTACTTCTGGTGTGGGAGCTCCTGCCCCTCAACTGGAGGGAAAAACCAAACAAACATATTGTTCAATCAAACCACAAAGTGAGTTTTGATTCAACAGGCATTTTGTCAAGAAAAAATGTCTGCAAGCAGTTTGGAGATGGGGTGAAATCAGATTGTTAAACTGTATTTTGTTCACATTTATGAAATGCTAGAGTTTGACATTGTCATACATTTGCTGATAGATGGAGGAAAGGAGGCTCAGGCTTTCCACCACCACCAAGCAGCCCCTGAACCCTGGAGCCGCAGTGCCCTCTCCCGAGCTCTCAGCACACTCGGCAGGCAGAGCAAAATACAACCTGCTTTTTCAAAGTGCATCCATAAAGCAGGCAAAATATCTACAAATGCAGTTCAGGCATGTTGGATAAACTTCGCTGTTTTGCAGCCACACTGAGAAATGGCAGAGAAGCCTAACGCATGAATACCACTGCCTGCTGCAGTCCTCTGTCTTTCCTTGCTAGAGCTTAAAAAGCACAGATTTTCAGCAACAGTCAGAAGCTGGGGATCCTTCCAGAAGGATGGAACACGAGCAGCAATGCTGTCTCAGGTTACCTTCTTGTAAATATGATTAGAACAACTTGAAATCAGCAATCTGCAGGAAAACCCTCTCTCTCAAGAGCGGGAGCTTATCCAGTATGCTGCAGGATGACAAAACAAGGTCTGTAAAAGGAACTGGGGGCTTTGCTCTCCTATACTGTAGCAAGCAGTGCAAGGATTATTCAACCAAATAACGTCAGGGGCAATTTTGAAGATACGCTCTTACAGCAATGCGTAGCTGCTTCATAATTCCAGAAGGGGAAAATGCATGTGCATTCACGTCTATAATTATTGTGATTTCTGGAAGAGTCATTAAGTATACAGACCAGCTGCCAGGGAGAATGCCATTTGTGACTGGAACTAATGCAACCACATACATCATTCCACCATGCAACAAACTTCAATGGTAGAAATCTGGATTCAACTTGTATATAGTACGTTTCCCTTAAAAGCCATTTCAGCCATTTAGTAGGCTAAATATAGGCTTAATTTTCAATAAAGCCAGTTAAATACTACTTATCTTCATTTTGCCTATCATAAAATAGTCTCTTGAAATAATTTTTTCCTCATTTTCCCTATTCACATATTTTCCCAGCCCTCTCATTTGACTTCCTGATTTCAGCTCCAGCCCTGCTTTACAAGCTCGTTCCTATTGAAACGGTTACATGTTCTTTCCCATCTTTCTTCCAGGCGTTCACAAGGACACACGTACACCATGCAATTCAGTTTCAGAGAACAGTGAGTTTAAGGGATGATTAAAACCAGTTTTATTTCTTTCTCTTTATGCTTAGCACTGCATTGTTCCTTTGCTGGTACACTATGGTTGAGTGATGCACCCTGTAACTTTGTTTAAACAGACATCATGGCTCATGGAGAACAAGATGACAATAAGCCAACTTTTAGCAAGTCATTGCTGCAGCTCTAACATACAAGTTCAAGAGCTTTTGAATTAAAAGGATTTCTGCAGTGGAAAGAGCTAATAGACAGAAAAGGGCACAAGTTCATACTCTGTCTTGAGGATCCACCTCTTCGACGAAGTTCCCAGGAAAATCCATGGCCAGAGGACTGGTCAGACCATGAAGTAGAGCTACTCCCACACAACAATTCTGCATGTTTATGTCTCATGTTAGCAGACCACTACTCCTTGCTTACAGTAGTTTAATACTTGCCGTTACCAAAGTAACATCCAAATATTTTAACCATTATGTTCACAGTTGTTCCATTCTTGCAGGCACCTTTCTCCATGATGCTTTGCTCTCTTCCACTTATAAACATCAGTTCTTTCCTTACATTTTAAACTGAGCTTAAATTAATGCTGCTGTTCTGTTTAGCAACAGCAAGGACTTCAACTACCAAAGCACCTTTTCATGCCAAAACATCTTTGTTTGTGCACCAGAAACAATGATTAATGTCAACACAGCTCTGGGAATTGTGTTTGTTAATTAACTGCTGCTGTAGAGCTAGCAGGCAGAGTACAAAACATGGCGTTCCTACAGGGTGTACACAAATACTTATTATTTTTCTTATGCAAAAAATCCCAATGGAAGACTTATTGTTTGGGCTTGTTTCATTTAACAAATTAAAAAGTTACACTTCCTGTTAGGTATTTTGGGGTAGGGTCTCCTCGCCTGAGCTCTGCCAGGCAGAGAACTGGAGTGGATGAAAAGAAAAGTAGGTTGGGTTCCTGTGTTTCCGAGCCCTCTGAGCTAGGTCACCCCTGGAGTAAGGCAATGTCTGCTCTGAAATGAAGTGTGATAAATTTCTGAAGGGGATTATATGATACGGTTTTCTGTGATAGCAAGAGACTGAACTCAATGACCCAGAAAGCCCCTTTCCAGTTCTATGTTGCTAAAACACTACTTCCCAGGCACTAGTTATTAACAGCTATAAGACACTAGCTATAAGAGAACAGTCTGAAGCAACATGCGTAGCAGGTGATGCTGACAGGAGACACGCAGCTCTGGGGGACCACTTAAATCATCTGGCCCTGACAGAACTCTCTGTTGCTCTGGAGACCACAGCCATTCAGGGCATCCAGCTAATGGGAGAGCAGGAACAGCTCAATGTAACTGGAATCTATAGCCTGAAACATTCTGGCTGAGGTCTGCACACCAAAAAAACTCACTGAAATATTCCCCGACGAGGAACTGATCCACAACAACCTCTCCCTGTGGCTCTCGCTGCAGAACCCTTTTGCCATCCTGGATCCTGGGATGCTGCTGTAATTGACTCCATCCATTACCTTAAAATGTTCTCCAGTTTATCCTGCCTTTATCACATCTAGCCACTGTAAAAATCTCTTCTGTTTTACATCTTCCCTGTGCTTTCAGCAATGCTATTACTCCTATAATAAGCTTAATGAGGACACTGAGTGGAAGAGTCTTCACATAAATCATCACAACAGAAAATGCTCCGGAGATGCATACAGCAATGTCACACTGCCCTCTGTTGAAATTTGAGACACTAAAGTAATTTTTAAACTTCTTATTTCTAAGGACTAAAGGTTAATTATTTAATATTTTTAAACTGCAACAGCTCTTTCCAGCCATTAGAGAAGACGATTATTTTTTCATGGATTACAACATACATATTGAACTAAGTTTAATTAGCCATCAGAGAGAAATCCTTACATCCCTAAAGNAACTTGAAGACTTGCCCCAACACTAATCGTAATAGACTGAGCCCTTTTAGCGACTGAGTCATCAAATCCACCCACAAGCCAAACTAGCTCTCACCAAACTCTCATTGACTGTCACACCAGCCAATTCCTTCCACAACCGCTGGCAACCACAGCAAACAACCTCTCCTTAAGAAAAATTACTACAGGTAATACTTCTTCCTCAGCAAAACCAATTAAGCTGAATGACACCCTGGGAGGAGGTGCTGAGTGGTCTGCAGGTGTCACTAACATTTACCCTCCACACTGTAAAGGGCTCTCCTGCTGCAGAGTTCATCCTGCCACTGCAGCATATTAAAAGCATAAAATACAAATCATTCTTCTTCTGTACTTATCAGATTGTGCCACATCTCATATTTTAAAAATCCCAGATGACATTCCATGATTACACCACAAAGAGTTTTTGACGCACACAGACCCATACTTTAATTAGCCCACTTTGCTTTGAACACATTGCCCCAGAGATGAGTCAGGAACAACGTTCAATAGAAGCATCATACTCTGCATTCAGCAAGTCTATTCTTAGGTATAGGAGGAAAATCAAACTACGTTAAGAAACAAGTATATACCCTGACCGTTCAGCCTGAGGTTACCCTTAGGGAAAACATCTTTTGAAATTATTGGCAGCAGGCCATTGTCAAGAGAGCGAAGGTGCCGGAATGAGCAGCTCATGCCAGCTGCCCCTTCACATTAAAAGCAGAGGGGTAACACTACAGAGGGGAGAGCTGCACAGCACAACGTATCTTTCTCTGGCTGTTTGTCCTCATGTGGCCAAGCAAAACCTCAGCAAGTGCTATGTGCAAGACACAACAAGAGCAGCTTTAAACTGACATCTAGTTCAGAAAGAACAAAAAAAGATTGGCCTGTATAATTCAATTATATGCTTTCTCTGTTTAACAACAGCACAGTGCCCCTTCAGAGACGTTCACCCCATATAGCTGACAGTATGGAGTCTGATGATTCACGAGTAAAGCCCATTTATCCCTATTGTTTGAATACATATTTTTATCATAAGTGTGACACTCACAAAAGCAAAGGCAAGCAAGACCCTTCAAAATGTATTTTCTAGTAAAGATAATGTTTTCTACCTCAATGACAGCTACAATACCAAATCCATCTTATCAGCATTCTTCTCTGATCTAAAAAGTAATTCATCAGCCCTATCATCGTATGTAATAACAATATGCCATGAGGTCTCAACTTTGAAAATATGAGTCAAAAGCATTTTTAAGAACCCCATGGAACTTCTTTCATTATCTACTGTTTGCTGCAGACATGAGAGCATCACCCTTTCTTCATTCAAATTACAGTAAAGAATGGGGCTTTTTGGTGACTCTGAAAACTTCTTCATTTCAGTACTAAAAAATTATATCCTCTGTAACGTGGCCCAAGAGGATAGGACAGGGGGCTAGGAGCCAGGTAAGTCTGACCCAAGTAAACTATTAGATTCATAAAATCAAACAATCAGTTATTTCAATTTCACCACTGCTAAAACAGGAATATATTATCTGGCTCTGTTTACAAAACTCTTTCAGGCCTGTGAAAGAGTGAATTATCATCATTTTGGCACCCCTAGCAAGCTGGGGCAGGTATTTGAGGCCATTTGAGGATAACACGATGATGGAGTCTCAGCATACTCTAAGCAACATTACCATTAATTATGTATATACGTCTCCCTGGAACAAAGGTCGTCATAAAAAGTACATTGAGCACCTCCCCTTCTGTTACGAATTTCAACAGTAACAGTGATTTGCAGACAGATTACCGTTGTCACTTAAGAACAAACTTTATATCAGAATTGAGGTAGAAATCAAACTTTCCTGACATATATAAAATTTGTTATTACCAGAACAATGTATAATAGAGAATGGAAAATATGTATTCTGAAGGCTAAACATTTAGACACACACTTAAATATAACACACCTTGAAGTCTATAGGTAATATCATCAGTCGATAACAGATGGAAATCACAAAACAACCCTCCCCGATAGTTGCCAAATGTATATCTAAAGAAGAAAGGATGCATCATTCTATGCTTGAAGCCCAGTTCCAGCAAAAGAAAACAAAGCAAAAAAACCTCACACTGGGCTACCAAGAATCCTGTGTTAAAACTCATGGCCAAGCCCACGTCAGTCTGCAGGAAAAAAGGACATTTTCAACACTACAGTTGAATAACACATCACCCTCTGCTAAATCTGCATGCATAACTGTTTTACAACACTCTGGTTTAATTTTTCAATATTGATCCTAAAATATTAAACTCTAGTTCAGTCTTTAAGACTTGAGATCATTCAAACCCAGAGCAAAATTTCAGCGAGAATGGAGATAAAGGAGTTGAAACACTGGGGGCAGGAGGAGGTAATTGTTTTAACCAGACAATTCTATATAGTCCTGTACTGGTTATTCTACAAAGAAAGGAAGTATGTCCTTTTTCAATGCTAGAAACTTGCATGCTAAGCTAAATGCAGAAAAAGCCTAAAAAAAACCAAAAAAAAGTTCACATATCTATTTGTGCTTGTAATACCATATATAAACCTAGTAAATCTACTTGAGTTTTAGCATTGGCATCTGCACTATGAGTTAATGCCTTTTGGATTTTAAAAAACAGTACCAGAGCCATACATGAAACCAAAAAGGATCTTCAGTTTGCCTGCTCTTTTCTCTTTTTGCTTCCACAATCATAACTTTCCAGTTTCTTTCAAATTTCATTATCCAGTAGGCCAATATTCCTGTAAAAGTCCAGAAAAGCAATATATATTCAATGTATTCATTTCTCTTTGCATAAAATAAACGCGTCTAATATCATTTGATCCCCATGTTTAGCTTGCTCTGCTTTCTATTGAATGCAAGGCTTAACTGGTTTTTTGGTTTTTTTTATTTTAACATGCCGGTTAATTTAAGGGAGGCCATTTGATGAGCATGATCCCCTTCCTCCCTAGCAGCAGACAGGCTCAGATTTTTCCTGGTTAAAGAACACAGGCTTCAGAAACGTCATCTGCACCTATTCTGCCCTTCACAACTTCAGGAAAAACAACAAATCAACGAAAGCTCCCAACTTACTTTTTTACCTTACAGGCTGAAGAGACATTATGGGCCTGATTCACCGCTCTCATGACTTCACTTTCATCTTGCTGCAAGCAGCTGAAGCCAGTGGCTTGCTGCAGTGCTGAAACCAGCCCCAGATTGGCCTCCCCAGCCCTACGCATGCCCTCAGTCCACACACATGTAGAGTCCTGTGCGCACCCAAAGGTAGACCACAGCCCTTTCTATCAAAACTGATGTCACTACAGCCACCTCTGCAGGTTGGCAGTGTTCAGCCAGCTTAGAACAAGACTGTTTGAGGGTGGAGGAGTAAGAACTTATAATGCAGTTTCTACCTCTGCTTTGTTCTCAAAAAAAAGAAAAAATTCTCAACCATTTGAAGTATTTTTCTTGCTAAAAACAAATAAAAGGATTTACATGATCCATGTACTACTTTACGACATCAAACAAAACCTCTAGATCTCATATTGCCTTTGGTTCAGGACTGAGTCTGACAAGCCCGAGATGCCAACTTTCATTGTATGCTTGGCTGCACAGCTCCAGCCTGCTGCTTCCTCTCTACTGTTTTCACCTGGGCTTAAAAAATAACACTGGACACTGGAACATTCTCTGTCATATACAATATGATTTTTTTCTACATTCTTAAAGTATTTCTGTTAGTGCAATGAGAAAACAGGTCCCAGCAGGCTGGGGTCTACCCGGTTGGGGAGCAGCTCTGTGGAAAGGAAGCTGGGGGAACTGGTGGATAGCAAGCTCAATACGAGAGAACAGTGTGCTGCTGCAGCAAAGAAAGCCAACAGGATGCTGGGTTGCATCAAGGGCATCACCAGCAGATACAAAGAAGTCATTATCTCACTCTACTCAGCACTTGTCTGGCCACACCTGGAATACTGTGTTCAGTTTTGGTCCCCGCTGTGGACAGGCAGGAGAGGGTCCAGAGAAGGGCCACAAAGATGATCAAAGGACTGGGAAGCGTGCCATATGAGGAAAGGCTGAGAGATCTGGGTTTGTTCAGCCTTGAGAAAAGAAGGCTTAGGGCAGACCTTATCACCATGTTCCAGTGTTTAATGGGTGGCTACAAAGAAGGTAGAGACTCCCTTTTTACAAGGAGTCACATGGAAAAGATGAGGGGTAATGGGTACAAATTACTCCTGAGGATATCCCGATTGGACACAACAGGAAAATTTTTCACAATGAGAACAATCAGCTCTTGGAATAATCTCCCCAGGGAAGTGGTAGGTTCCCCAACATTGGAAACTTTTAAGATTCAGCTGGACAGGGTGCTGAGCCATCTTGTCTAGGCCATGCCTTTGCCAAGAAAGCTTGGGCCAGATGATCCTTGAGGTCCCTTCCAACCTGGTGGTCTATGATTCTATGACATTTCAAAAAAGTCATACCACTTTCTCTCTCACTCCCTCTCTATGTTTTTCAAAACTTCTATATAACAGCTCTTCCATGAACAGCTAAGACTTCCTCTAGTTTCCTCCTCTCTTTGAAGATGGAGAGGGGAAGTTAATACCTCCTCAAGCAACATTAACTTCCAGAGCTAGCATCATCTAATCAGTGTACAGTGTCTCAGTAGCCTTGGGATGTACAGCAGTCAGATGTTCAGTTGGATGAGCTAACGTTTCATAGTATCTTGCATTACCTTTTATTCTGAGTTACATTATTTTTCCTACACGCTCTACCAGTTGCAACCAGAACATTAAAAAAAAAAAAAAAAAAAGAACGATAAGCAATTTTCCATTCAGGTTCAAATTACTTTGCATCTTAATTAAAAATAAAGCACAAAGTTCTACTGCACTTTTTAAGGGCACCACGTAGTGTTGAGTATAATCAAGCAAAAATGCAAGACTACTATTACACTCATATTTCTGGGAGGAACTTGCTTGTCTGTTTTCATTGGAGAAAGCAGAGTTAGATCAAGCCGGTGGCTGCTGAAGACATAGCCCAAAGCTGTTCCTGGAAGTGGAACAGCCAGACCTGAGTGCTCTGGCATGGCCAGGGCAAGCTCAGCCCGAGTTTAATCCCCAGAGATTTATCTCAGGCATCCACAAAAACCAACAGAAAGTTTTGTTATCTGCACTGGGGGAAGCAAAGGTATCATGCTTTGTTCATGTTTTCCCAAGCAGTTTCCTGTGAATATTTATAAGGTAGGTTTAACGTCAATACAGTTTCAAGCAAACCCAGAGAGCACATCAGACAATCTAAGAAGGCACACATTAAATGCTGAGATACTAAGTGAGATCTCGAGAGAAATAAGCTGTGGAATTAATTTACAATGCTATTGTGTTTTTCTGAATAATATGGCCTGTTATGTATAAGGTACCTATTTAAGTATTTTGCCTTTTCTTCAACCTCCAGAAAATAAAGTTTGAAAAGCATTCTTCTCCTTAAAAGCTCTCTTCGGTGTTTTATATTACACATGAAGTCTGAATTTCTTCTACAATTATTCAGATAATTTATCTACCAAAAGTGTAAAACGGATAATTTGCCAGCTACGAAAATATCAGTATTCTGCTTCAATACGTGCTGTTATTTCCTTACCTACAAAAAAAAGCAACTGAAATCATTATCTACCTGTTACAAAGAGATTTCAACTTTCTAAAAAGCTGAGATAAGTAAAATTACCGTTCTCAAAGGTCTACTTTAAAGCAAGTAAGGTACATTTTATATTTAAAGGTGAAGTTTCTTCTTTCACCCTAAGGGCTTTACATTCTCATCTTGATGTATTAATTAAAGCACATTTATGGTGAATTTTTAATTATCTCCCTAATAAATGGCATCACAAGGAATAAAACGGTCTCTTCACAAGTCTCTCTAGACTCCCCCGTGTCTTGGAAACAGCACTAATTCCACAGCAAAATAAGAATGCAAATTGCTGGGAGGACTGTGAATGCTGATGGGCTGGGACCAGATGGCTCTCTTGCACTCTTTCTTGATCAAGGAGCTCTGCAAAATATGGCAGCCAGAGTTGGCCACACAAAAAGATGAGAATCTGCTATATTTCCTTCTGAAATAAATACATTTCCTTCCACTGAAAATCAGAGGGAAAGGGGGATTTTTTCTGGTGAGGTTAGTTCCTATACTCTCTTCCCTGGGTCAATTTATGCTCCTCTGTACTCCTAGGCAGAGAGGGAAAGGACAAGACATTTGAGGTATTTCCACTTACCGGTGCCGTCGCCATTTATTTAGAGTACAAAGTAAATCTTCACTCAGTGGAGGACCAGTCCAGGAGTGCGTGACAGCAGCTACATGACTGAGCATGGCCAGTCCCAGACTGTGGCAGTTCAGCACTTCCTGAGCTACAACAACTCCACGTCACCAGCAGTCACACAGGGGTTTTCATCTACTAAAATATGTGGCTAACAGGGGAAGCATCACAACTGCTATGAAATACCATCTAAGGTTACTCAGTTTCAAAGAAAAGCAAGAATGACTATACAAAAACCACTGATATTGTCAAATGAGAAAAAGCACAAATTGTTGTACAATATCACCTAGGCATTCAGATGGCGAAGGTACATGACTGCCTTTTTGACATCAAGCAATGACAGTACACAGCAGGTGGGAAATGGGACATTCACGATCCAAATAGTAGACAGTCTTGCCTTTTTACCCGTATTTATGTACACACATGCACAAAATAAACATTTAGGAGGGCCTCTAATCTAATCCCCAGAAGATTTGATTCTTGGGTCACTTTCCAAGAGCTACTTTACAGAAGACATTCCAGACCCTACCAGACAAAGTTTACAGACCCATATTTATCAAAGAGTAAACTACAAGTATAATAAGCCTCACCACACTGAATTATGGTCTCCCCCTTTAAGAAAGGGCTAATAAACACCTCTGGGGCAGGTGACTGCTGACTGCTTTGCTTCTTAGCACCCACCTATCCCTCCTGCAGAATGCCAATGATCAAATCAAGCCAACACTTCTAAATAGCTTTTAGTGCATTAAATGAGTAGAGGTAAGTATTAGTAAGTCACTCATAGCTGGAGCTATGGATACATTTTTTTTTTTAAAGCTAGAAGCCAGTTGGTATCATGCAGCTAAAATCCTGTTAGCTGTTTTCAAACAGAGTGCACCCCATAGCCTCAGCACCTTTGGCCTGTTGCCACTCACTTTAAATACAGAAAAAAAATATTGGAATACATTACTGCTATACAGAATAGTTCATCGATTAACAGGGAACTTATGACTATTTCTTTTAACCACAGCCTACCACTTTTCTCCATCCTTAGTTAAGAAAGCTTCTTCAACTGTGCAAAATAGCAACAAATAGTAGCATTTTTTTAAATTCACATGCAAGACAAGACCCTAAAGTATCGTGCCACAGCATTATACAGAAGAGCATTAATGGGCTACAAGACCAAGACCGTAGCATTAATTGACAATTGCACATTTAGTTATTTGTGAAATGGAGCTTCTTGTGTTCATTGTGCAATGTTTAAAGGTATAACAGGTTATGGGTAATTGAGAAGAACTGGTATCTCCTAACTTGTACTGAGAAGTGTCTGTATACATGTTGACCAAATTGATGAGTAGGTATATAAATAACAGTTTCAATACATTTAATGTTTAGCATCCCTGTGGTATTTTTTCCTGTTCATCTAAAATTTGTTATTAATGATGTTTTAGCAATTACATGTTTTCCAAACTGCCTCCTCTTAGCTGCAAAACTTCAGGAGTTTTGCAAGACTTCTCCACTTGCCAGTTCAGAAGCTACTATTCGTTCAAGGTGCTGAACAGAAAAAAGTCAATAGTAATTGTATACATCATGTATTGTCATTACATGCTGGCATGATTCCCCTGCATAACAGATTAGGCTACATCTCCAACATGTTGATTTCCTAATAAAGCATATTAATTTGTCTATGACAGTTATTGCCTTAAACCACCACAAATTAAGGATTAAATAAAGTATTTTATTTTTAACATTTTCATTTATATGCTCATCTGTTTAAGTACAGGCATTATTTTCATGCAAGTTATGATGCGCATGAATCAGATTCACTTGCTTGTAAAGTCTTAGTAGCTTGTAATTAAATACCTTATTTTATATGCAATGCAGGGCGGAGATTTACTGCGTGTGCACTGTCCTGGCACGTGTGCAAGTTCCCTTGCACAGTATAGGCACTACAAACCTCTATTTTTATACTTAATATTTGAAGTCATACATGATTAGCAGTACCTTGTAGAAAGAGAACAGACACAAAATCAGGGGATGACTGACTGAGGTCTGCTGAGGCCATCCAGTTCTGAGCACCCTTAACTCACATACAAATGCATTAGAAGGCAAACATTCCTGATGTTTTTTTGGTCCTGGCTGGCCATGGTTAACTCACAGCTCCTCACAAGGGCTGTGTGTGCCAAAAGCACAAGTAACCAGACCGGGTAAGAATGCAGGGTGGCCACTGGCTGGGTCAGTAACACCACAATAAAACATTCAGATCATATATCATGGCCCTAAATTGCAAAACTCCCCCATGACAGGAAAGGCAGAGCAGACCCCTTCAGTTTGAGCACTCAGCAGTCAGAATTTTCATCAGCTTTATTACCCCTCACAGAGCAGGCAGCACACGGGCTGCCTCTGAGAGACGGAGATGAATCCTCTTGGCTGTATTCTGGTCACAGCCCCTGCTCACAGCTTCTACAATAATTCAGTGTCAGAGCATGGTTCCTCATTTTCATATTCCTATCTCATTTGTGTCACAGGGCCAAACTGGAACAGGAGCATTATTATGCCAGATATTGGAGGGAGGTCACAGATGCATATTGCTAACTACAGCAATTACTGCCAACGGAAAACCAGCAGTCATGACAGAGCAACAACGTGAAGCATTGTAGCATACCTTTCAATGGGGGGGACATTGAGGACTGCATGAAAACAAAGTATGGGTGACTTTATTAAGATGATTGTGCTTCCATTTACAAAGCAGTATGTACTTATCAGGATACAGTTAAAGTTTAAAAAAAAAAAAAATCGCTGGCACTTACAGTAAAATAGCACAGACAGCTGGAGCCAAAGTCATGGAGCATCGTTCGGGAAGTTAACTCAAGTATTCTGCAGAAAGGTCATTCCTTTCTAAATCGTGCTGCAAGCAGAAATATCTGTAGCCTTCTAAAGACAGAAAAGCCACCAGATCACAGACCCTTCCCCTTCCAGCTAAGGCCATGTCACAGCTATGAACCCCTGCGAGGTACCAGGGAAAGCTCCAGCTTTCTCACAGAACCACCTTTTCTTCTCCAAAGAAATCCCACACTGGGTGAGCCCTTCTCTCACTTCACAGTAAAACAAGTACATTAAGTACCTGTGGTCAACCTATGGTCTCTGGTTTCCTTGTGGTCCCTTCAGCTAATCTCAGAACAGCTAAAATTCAGCTCTTAAGCAATTGATATTTCCACTCTGACATGAAACACATCAAAAAATACACTATTAATAATCTCTTGCACTTGTCACCCACTGAAGTGTCAACCTTTTGACAGCTGAATTGTTGAGGTTGTGTCAATAAGTGACGTTAATAAGTTTTTCCATAATAGTTAGTGCATCTGTTGGTTGCTAGGCAAACTTTTTATTATAGCATTAGACGAAGAGGTGCAAAAAGATTCATGAAAAAATGGCAAAGAAGTCCCCTTTACCCAAAGCAGTTTAACAAAAAGCAATTTACAATATCAAGATGAAATAGAGTAGAAATTACTGAGGGGGAAATGTATTGAATTATGCATCATTTAGCTGAGTTTTACACAGCAAAATATTTATCAGAAACTTTGAAACAGTAGTTTCTTCCTGGAAATTCAAAAAAGCAAAACATGGATATCTGCCAGTTTCCATCTAAATTCCTCCAGATCACTAAGTATCAGCACAGCTGCATTAGCATCAAAGGGAGGACTTGGGAAGTAAGGTGCTATTAATGGGAATCTATCTTCTAGTGCTGTCTAATATTTATTCTGGGATATGTACTTAATTTCTACATAACTCACTTTCAGTCATATCTTCGTTTTCTGTGTAGACCTAAACTCACCTGAATAGCTGCACCATATTAATGACAACAAGGGAGCACTTGTCCCAGAATTCACATTGTTACAGGACGTGTATATAGCTACAGCTTTATGCCCTTAATGAAGACGCTGTCAAGTGACAGACTATAAAACAAAGACCCATAATTAAGCCTCATTCACCCTAGCCACCCTCCGCTCCCGCAGCCTCAGAGAGCAGCCCCTCTCCCTTCCTTTGCCTGGCTTCAAATAAGACACACAGCCTGCCCCAATCTCTCTCGCGTTCCTGCACCACCTCAGTGTCTGCTGATAACCCCTCCTAGACTCGGAGGAGGAAACCTGTCTCCTTTTCTTCAAAAAGGAGATTAAAGAATCAAAAACCTCTTACCACCTCTCACCAGGAGGTTTGGCTAACGCCCTGAAATATTCCCTTTCTTGCAACTGTCTGAAGATTACTAATCCTTTCCCATCAAGTCTGTGCCACCCAGGAGCTTTCACTGCAGCCTGCAGTGGCAGGGAGGCACGGCCCCTGCAGCCCCCAACACCAGACACCATGCAGCCAGCCCGGCTGCATGCTGAACGGATTTTCTGTCTACTCTGTGCTGTGAAAAGCTCTTGCTCTTCATGTCCAACCTATCTAAAATATCTAATGAATATTTGAAATGGGCACCAACGTTTGTTTCACTCCTGAAAAACAAGGGGGAAAACATATGGGTAATATGCAGCTTGTTTTGCAAAACAATAATGAAGCATCTGGTAACTTCTCCAGGAAAAGAAATGAAAGCTGAGGGGATATTTTACAGAACTTGGAAGCGTACATGGGATGGTGTACTATTACGCAGCATGTGTCTAAATACACACAGTCTCCTAGCACAGCTTGAGGAAAGATATTTGGTATATTCATTGTAAATCTCTGGCAAGCACACCATACGGCTACTCTGCTCCCGCCAGCAGGCACAGGAGCCAATTCCACTCCCATACAGTCAGCCTAGACACAAGATATGCCTGAAAATGCAGACAGAAGGCTCACGACAGAGCTGCAGGCAGAATCATACCTTTTTCATTGTGGCATCAGCCGGCAGAGCAAACCCCTCACATGCCAATGGATTATTTCCTGCTGGAGTAATACACGTATCCTAAAATTCAGGTCTTCCCTGTGTTTAAAGTTTACCATCAAGTCTAATTCTGTCCCTGCTATGATGAATAAGCAAATTCAGTTTGTATGATTGAAATCTGAGCCATCAAAAGTATACCTTCCAGATATTGCTTTTATTTTATTACTATACTACCTATAACCACGTATGCAATGCCAAATTTAACAAGCACAACATATTATGCACTACGTATTGCTCACGCACATGTATTAAGTAGTATACGTTGAGCCACACTATCAGCTGGTATAACAGACACAGGATTTGCCTTAGTAGTGTAAGAAAGGAATACTAATTAGAGACTGTAAGACAATTTATACCCAAGTTGTTATAAAATACTATAAAAAGAATCGATGACAGAGGGAAGGGCATGCAGCTAGAATACAGTCAGCAAGGACATGATCAAAGCTAGGACAAATAGACTGCAAATACTATATAATGTGCAAACACCTCTAAGGTATGCATGAGAATCTGTGAAGCATCCTCACAGCAGGAGGCTGCAAGCACATTTGGTGTGGCCTAATTTGCCAACATATCACAGCCAACTAATAAAAGCATTTCTCAAAGACAGGCAAGTTCTGCTGGGCTGGCCTAGCACCATGTAGTAAAATTAAAAAGCTGTTCTCCATACAGCACGCAGCATCTACCCAAATCTTTGTTACACTTTCAGCAGTGCATGTAATACGTTGTTAGCGCACGTTGCTTTTTGAAGAAATTAGCAGTGGGAGGGCATTCATGAGCAGGCAGCCTCGCATTAGCAAGGAGGACAGCTCAGCAGCAGGCTGCAGTTTGGGTCTCTGCGTGCGCCTAGTATGGGACCAGGGCTGGCTTTCTGGCCTCCCTCGCACCTCGGAGGGGACAGTTCACACACTCAGCTCACACTCCCTGCTGCCCTTGGGCAAGCAGGCTGCCAGGCCGGGGCACTGAGCCCCCTCATCCGACCGACACCAGTGAGCATCTCAGGTGCCTCGAGTTAGCCTCCATCTGAGCTGAAGAAATGTTTTCCTTTTAGATGCAGCTTGTCTCCCAGAGCAATCCTCAGAAACACTGTGCCTCGGACGTGCTTCTTCAAAGCAACAACTCTGCCCCACTTTCCCTTTGTTCAGGAAATCCCACGGGGGACGAAAGGTGCAAGGAACCGCCATGCTGTCGAGCGCCTGTGGGTTAAGAGTCGCCTCCAGTCACACAGTATTAGCCCCAGTTGTCACGCAGTACCTCTGCTGCCACATTAGCTGCACTGAGTTGCTTTAAGTATTAACTGCATGTCCAGATGCAAGAGCAAAAATGCCCACACTGGCTAAGGAGGTTTTCATACCTGCTCCCCAGCTGTAGCTAAAGTTACAGTCTATCCCTGAACTTGTTTAGCTCTCTGCACCCATCACTGTAGACAGACCCTTGTGCTCCTGAATACCCATGTCCTTTGAAAATTAGAAGAAGGGGGAAGGGGGCACTTTTGAAAATTTCAGCCTTAACCCAAACCAGTCTTCTGTACAAGTATGTGCAACGCCTAAGCTTGCAGATTTCCAAGGAAGGATTAATTATTAATAACAATGCAATGAGAGCTGCTGGTTTTGCTCTCCTTACAGCTGTCAGGGAGGCACAGATGCAGCACCACCTTCTGTAATTGGAATCTTTATTTTACAAACAGTGCAATAGACTGTGTTTTATCTCCTTTGATCCCTGTGTAATACAAACAAGGCTCACTAATCAAGGCTCCTTCCCCTTTGTTTGCCCTTCAAATGCTGCAGAGAGCCTCTTCCTGCTGGATATTGTCGTTGTGTACACTGCACGGTGAAAATGTATGTGATACAGCAGGCATTACAGAGAGTATTTGTCCTGACTTTAAGGTATCTCCGTTATGCCAACTGGCAGCACATACCAGCCTGGCCAGGTGCTGTTCTCCTAAAGATGCTATTATGTACCAATAATTAACAAATCTATCAACAGTTTTACTTTATGATTCTTGGTGCTACTGAATTTAAATACACTGCAGAAGAATAATAGTGCCTGGATGGTATACAAAAACATATCTAGTTGGCAGATCTGAAGGATGAACAGAGCAAAGCAGCTCCACTAAACCACAGAAGGGATAGAAGCACAAGCAAATCATAACCCTGCGGAAAGTCCTTCAGTCACAGCCAGAGCAGAGGCTATAGCTGCGGTTGCCTGACACATTTAACTGCAGAACGCCATCTTCAGTTGGAAACTTTGTCACATCTTAAGCAGTTAGGGCATTTCCAAGCAAAGGGAGACATTTTCTGTGAGCATTTCAACCACAACATTTCTGCTATTTCTGAGAAGGGCCCTGAAGGAAGAAGCTAATTTTGCCCAAGTTAACTACAAATTTTTACAAGCTTTTTTTTCTTTAAGAGCAGGAGTGTCCCAGTGCTATGGAGCAAGGGGGATAAATTATCAACAACCTCAGTTTTCATGATAATCTGCCTGATTTTGACATAACTTCATAACTGAAGTTCATATCCATTGAGTATGTTTTCTTAGAATATGGTAGAGCATTTAATGGAAAAAGCTTTTCCTTTGTGCTCTTTTTGCCTACTTACTCTAGCTTGTTCTAGGGGCATGAAGGACAACAGTTTAAAAATAGAAAATATAAGTGCCAAATAATCAGGGACAGCAGGATAGATCAGGATTTGGAGATAGCTGGGACTGGCTACGGGGGGGGGGAAGAAATCAACAGGAAAAAGAATGAAAAGCCAAAAAAAAGTTTTTGCTACAAGCAGTACAAAACTAAATACAGATGAAGTGATGAGGAAGCAATATACTGGGGAAATAAGCTCCCACTTGACAAAGAGCAATGTCAATGGAAAGCCAGTAAAATAAAGACAGATTGGTTGAAGAGCCTGGAAAACCATGTGGATGATGTGAGGAGTGGAGACTGCTACTGAACACAATTGGAGACTGCGTTATCAGGCTTTGCAGGTGAGCCGAGTACCTGCAGTAGGAAAATCAGGACTACCCAAGTAGTGATTTGGCTCTTAGGTAGATGAGGAGCAAAGGTTATGTTTGGACATAAACCACCTAGAGAAAAGGGCTTGTTTGAAAGGGAAGGAAAAGCAAATGAGGTTTTGGGTAAGTGAGCAGCAGAACGCGCATGCAAAGAGCACATCCTCTCCCCAGCCTTAGCACACATTGTGGGGATCTAGATGTTTTTGTTATTTTAGGAGCAGGGAAAAAATGTTTAAGCCTAACTAGAAAGCTGATTAAAACAGTTATTACATTACGCAGTTAGTTTAGCTTGTGCAATCCTCTGGTAACCCTGCAATCCAAGATCAGGGCAGCTTTTGATGGTCTCTTTTTCCTGGGGGTGTGAGCTCGATCTCAGCAGCTGGCGCCTAAATGGATGTCTCTACTGCCGCGAGCTGTGGCCACTTTCTTCACCAGCCAGCAGTGGCAGAATAAGCAGGATTTCTTTTTTATTCTGCAGAGAATTTGTAAAGGTAGGTGAAGCTTGCCTGCCTCCCAGCCTTTGTGCACTAGGCTGACTGCTTTTCTCTTTGAGCACACAGGGAAGCGTGAGACTCTCTCCACTGAAACCAGGGTCAGGACCACTCAGCTGCCTCCGTCCTGGTTCTGTGCCCCTTCCTGGCCATCTTCCCTCTCTTCTCTCAAAGAGGTGGAGAGAAATCCAACAGCAAGGAGATGAGGAAGCTTTGGAACAGAGTCTGCATTCCCTACCTAAGTCCCAAGAGCTCAAAAGCTTTCAGCTGCATCCTATTCACATCTTTTCTTTGTCAGATATCTGTTGATGAGAACAGAACCTGACAGGAGGGGAGGAAAAAGGAAATTACATAAGCAAAACAAAAGTGTAATTAAATTCCCTCTGCAGATGAGCAGATCAGGTCTCGGCTGTTACTTTACTTCATTCTGTCACATTCTGAACTGTTCTTTAAGAAACTCTCTGCTAAATGAAACTAAGAGGGCAGCTTAAGGTTCCCTTTTTCCAAGGAGTGCCATATGTCTGATCTCTTTTTTCACTCCTGCTGTCTTACGCTATTCTTACTACCATGAGCATTGACTGGGTGAAGCACGAAGCATATATTTTCAAGGTACTAAAATGAAACCACCAAAACCATGGTTGAATTATGTAGGAAGACAGCATGCTTCCACTAAGTGTCAGTCTCCCTGGGGTATAGTCCTGAGCTGTCTTAGCAATTGCTTGCAGCAGTAACAAAATGCCAGCTGACTGATACTGTTAGCATTTCTAAGGCATCTCATCAATCACAGCTTAAGTCTTTCACAGGGAGTAACTTAGGAAAACAAGGCCACTCCTCCTGCTCATCCCACTCTGATGATTTTCAGTGGTTCCGTTATTCTGAGTTACTGGCAGATGCTTTGTTTCTCTGTTGCACACCTTCTAGGTGCAAACCACTTTTGATTTAGCACAAAGATTAAGTCCTTACCTCATCTCACTTTTCTAATTGGAAAAAGGCCTGAGGCAAATTTGAGGAAAATTGTCCATGCTACCTTTTTTCAAAATAAAGCTGTGATATTTTTACAAAGCACACAGAGGATGTTGGTGATACACTAAGTTTTCAACAGTGCCTGGAGAAGAAAGAAGAATGAGAGGTTCCAATGAGAATACAAAGTAGTATCATACTAAACTGCTATACTTTTGTTCAAGGTTATTAGGCAGAGCAACCTGAAGGTATTCCTTATAGTGGGGAAACTAGATCAATTCCCGATACTTTATCTGCAGACAGAATATCATCCTGACATTCCTGGAGCGCTCAGAGACCAAGACAAACTTAAGAGACCAAGTTCAGGTAAACCAGATTAGATCTTTTAAGAAATAAAATGCAAACTACTGAACTACAACAGGCCTCCACATCCCATGTCCAATGAGAAGGTTTCAACACAACAGTATTTTTGCCCAATTTTTGATAACTTACCTGTGTTATGGGTTTGTGTGGCGCAGTTTTCCTTGGTGGCAGGGGAGGGGGGCTGCAGAGGCGGCCCCTTTCAGAAGTTGCTTGGAAGAATTCGCCGCCCCAAAATATCGGACGCGCTCGCCAAAATGTCGGACCTGCCTCTAGGCGGGGAGTGACGGTGGTAACGCCTCTGGGAAAACGTATTTAAGAAGGGGAACCGGTAGTGTGGGGTTGGGAAACCTGAGAGGAACATCACTGC
>VYZV01013320.1:67836-98346 GCA_013401275.1 Pandion haliaetus | reverse complement strand
CTTTGTTTCCCCAATAGCCAGTTTCTAAAGTGTGAAAAAAACAATTCCAATAGAGAAAAGCCCACTTTAAAGGTACAGGTTTAACATTTTACAACAGTCTATACCTTATTTCAGCAGAAGTCCAAACACAATGTGCTTCCTGTCCTAAGCTTTGTTATACAACGGAAATCCTTTCGATGGAAGCATAGATGGGTCAAAACAAACCAGAACTACTGTATTCATAAAGAAAAAAAAAAGTTCCCATTCCCACATATTATTCTATTCGAAGTGTATTTGATAGCATTTACTGGCATCCAGATTGCATCTTCCCCTTGCACCACAATATGTGTCTTTAACTGACTGCCTTCAAAAAGCTGAGAAATTAATTGCTTATTTTCTCTTAAAAAAAAAAAAAAATCCTCTTGTGACCAAGGAGGGGGGACATTTCATAAGTCATGCAGTAAGTAAGCACATGCAACGGGAAATACTAGCCTGGGGTACTTGAACCCCACAGCACCTCCTGGCTGTATCAACCCAGTTTCACTCTGTGACAGATGGACGGAGGTAGCAACAGAGAGGTCATCAGGGAAAAGAATTACCTCACACCTGACTTCACCTGGTATGTTCCACATTTTGCTCTCATGAGCTTCAGAGATCCTTTGGCCCCACACGTCCCTACAATGATCGTTAAACCAGATAATGAAGAAGAAACCCTTGAAGGCAAGCAGGCCTCCCCTGAAGAGACAGTAAGAGTCCAATCTGTGTACAGATCTTTGCAGAAGCATTACTTTAAGGTTTTATTGCTGATGAAGTGCTTTGTGAGTATTTGCATCATTTATATAACCAAAAGTAGCTAAGACTACAGAGTTATATAACGCATATAACAAAAAGCAGAGAAATGTTACCGATGCAATTAAAATCAGAAGTCAGCTTCTGCTTTCCAGAAAATGAATGCAGCATTTGATTTTAAATGGTAATAAAAGCCTTTAAAATCACCATTGTATTTCTTAGTCCTTTAGAAAGATACACTTCCAGGTTGTATCAACCTGCAGTAATAAATCCAAAACTCAGATCACCTTACTCATGCTAGCAGTACTATTAAGGGAAATGGGACAATTCTTCCCAACATGGGGTACATGATTAGTTGTATTATCATGAAACTGTGGGTCATTGATCAGAATCCAGAATGAAAAATACAAGCCCTTCTTAAAAGAGATATGATCTGCAAAAACTAGGAAATCAATACAGAAATCAATAGGAAATAATATTTGACTCGTTCACAAACAAATTTATCTCAAGGGACTTCTATATATTCAGTCATAGAATTTAAAGTAAGCCCACTTTTAAAACTTAATTAAGCTACAGCTGGGTAAGTCAATAAAAACGTTACCCTAGTGCCTTCAACCCCTTGCAAGAGTGGAGAAAAAAGCACTTTGTAGGCCAAGTCTGAACTGAAGATTTCAAACCAATAAGCCATCTGCACAATGATCAGCACAACAGGGCCCTATTTCATTCTGGATGTCATAATAAACTTCATCAGCCAACGGTCCCAGCAGGTCTAATCTTTGTTTGCGGTACTGCACACATTTTCATAGATGAGGTATCAATGAAGCTAAAAAGAGGTGGTTTAGCCCTGAAACATGTAGCACCAGTACAAGCTCCCACATCACACTGTAGTAGGGCGGCTTATGGCATGCGTATCCGGTCATCCCAGAAAATATTTCTGTCATTGGATAGGCCGTGCTGCGAGAAATCAGAAAAGCAGGAGAGTCACATTCAATCACCCTAGATTCCCTGGTATCACAGGCAGGGGGACTGCTCTCTTCTGCTCTTCAGAGGTTTGAGAGGCACGGTTTCACTTGCAGTGCAGAACGATCTGGAGGTACTACAGAAGAATGCAGGGCAAGAGAAAAACTGGGAAGAGCTGCAGGAAGGAGCAGGAGGATATTGAGTGCATGTGAACTGGCAGGGAAAACAGCAAAATGCAGTGTGCTGGCTAGAAAAGGTGGGGGTGAGAAGGGAACCCCTAAACAGCAAAAGAAAAAACAAATTCTCAACTTTGTGACAGGAACATCTGCGATCACCCAACCATCACCACCTGTTTAGTCCCAGCAATTCCCTTCAAACCAGCATGCCACACCACTACAAGCCAAGGAATCTCTCCAGCACTCCAAGCTACATCTTATCAATAAAGGTGCATGCAAATATGCTGCTTTGCCTAACAGGCACAACTTCTCCCACAGAAGCAAGAAAGTCTCTGACCCTCCAGCAATAAGCAGAATGAAGCAAAGATTGTTCCATTGGTAAATTCTTTTGGTTACACAAACCGTAGATTTATGCTGCGAACTGTAATTGTTCATATTTATTAACAAAGGCACATGACACAGCAGTCTCATTTTCTCTTATGTTAGTTGGTCTCTTGCTCTGTAAAGCCAAATCAAAACCTGGAAATTCTCATTTTCCTGATTTGTGATGCATTAAGCCCTTACTGAATAGTGCAAATCCGTGACTACAGTGGCTCTTCATTTTCCTCTGCACCTCAAGACTGTCAAGTCAAAATAAGGCATGGCAGTTTTTCAAATACAACCCAAGACACCTGAACTGGTCAATCACTGCTAAAGCAGTAAATCTACACTTTCAACTATTATTCAAGTTATCATCAAAAGTAAGTGTTTAAACAGCTGTTGCTTACAGCCTCAGTAGAAGCTCTTTATACTTGTATAATTGTCAGAGATCGTCTGCTCCAATAGTGTAAAGTGACTCATCATAAAAAAAACTTACTTCATTACAGGCTTTCATGTAGTGTATTAAATATCTCAGCCTGCCCATAGATGCAGCATCACTGTCAAATCACACTCAGGTACCCATCATTTTAGTCTTAATTTGACATCTCTTAAAACAAATCTACTTTTTGTAATGATAGCAGTAACATCTTTTTTTTTCCCTCCAGAAAAATCTTTGCCATGACAGTCAGAGAGTGCTTCATGTGAAACATACTCTCTGACACACAGATGTGCTTCTCTATTTTAGCACTAGACAAGCTCTCCCGTGTTGGGCTGGAGAAGGCATCTTTTACCCACAGTGAAATCCCGCACAGTCAGGACTCCCTCCCACTTGAACTGAAATTCTCTCTCCAGAGCCACACCACATGCATTTTCTCCCCCCACCCAGATGGAAGCCACCAAAGAGCATCACCCACAGCCAACAGCACATTCCAACTTGTTGACTCACTGCATTTCACTGCTATTGGGTTATGTAAGGTGCCTTTTTGTTTCCAACAAGTCAGATTTTTTAAATCTGCTCATATTTAATGCTTACGTTTCAGAACACTTCTGCACTCGTTTCCTACGTGGAGCCCTAGCTGTGGTAACGCTCCACAGGGGTGATTAGAAGTGGTTTATATTTCATCCAAGCCTCCCCTAGACCAACCTTTCTGAAGATTTAAGGGAAACACGTAGAAGGCACTTCTCATTGTGCTGCTGTACACCTGCAGACACCGGCCAAGGTCAGAAGAGGAAACAACAAAATTCTTCAAGAAAGCCAGTTCCTTTGTCATCTGAACACAGGCAGGAAACACTGGAAGTGTCATAAGAAATTTTTTCTAATGAGATCTTAGCCTGGCCTTGCAGAAGCCAAATACAGATGATCGTTGTAGGTCCCCTCCAACTGAAATAATCTGTTCTTTTCTATACTGCTTTGAGGAATAAATGCACTAACATCCGGCCATTTCAGTCCAATATTCAAACAGGCCAGATCCTCATGTTCACAGAGGTTTCTGTGCTTCAGAGCATAGAAACAGCCACAGAACTCTGGTTTCAGGGGAGGGCAGGGTCAAGGTCTGGGTCAGACCTGCTCTGGCTGAACTGCCCCAGCCTCCAAAGAAGGGCCTGGATTCAGGATCTATTGCTCTGGTTTAACCTCAGGCAGCCTTCAGAGGAGGCTATGAGTTATCTGTAACACAAATAATAATAATTACAAAACATTTTATTTCACAGATACTTGAAGCACATTTAAAAATATTGCCCTTAGTGTGCAAGTAATACATGAAAGGCGGGTTTTTTGAAAATCAAGAGTTTTAAAATTATGCTTTCTCTTCAAAACAAATATTTAAAGTTAAATTAGCATAATTTTCTGCTGCATTAAACTGGTGACAAGTCAAAATAGCTGCAAATCTACTTGCAGTAATGCATAAACATTTATCTTCCCTCTCGTTTATTGTAAATATATCTTTACACAATAAGTTAATTTAGCAGTACATTTTCTCAGGACAGCGCTCAGGAAGATAGATCCTAATAGAAGTGTTCATGCACAACCTTTGCAAGCTAGCAAGATCAATCATTTTTCTATTTCTCTGAATTTCCAAAATTAATGTAAATCCTGAAAAGTCAAAGCAAGGATTTAACTGTCTTAAATTTTCCATTGTGCTTTTAAATATACATATTCTCGCCTTTGACATTCTGTTTGGATATTAGTAACCAACTCTTATTCTCTTTAATCTCTGTTAAAGTGCACAGGGATGGGCACGGCGTAACCATTTGTACACTGAAGATGAAATATCAGCAAAAGAAATATGTCCAGGGCAGATATGTTTCATCATGAATCATTAATTCCTAAAGCTTGAGTCTTTTCATTTTTCATTACACATTTTTCATCCTGCATTATTCCCTCAGTTAGCAGAGTTGCAATGAGATACTTACAGCTCAGAAGTGTTAGCATGTAGCTGGGGAGACTAGTCCCATGCCTCAGCACTATCAAACTGAGCAATTCACAGGTAACCAGAAGATTAAAAATTACTTTTCCTCTGCATTGCAAAGATCACAGTCACTGAAATTTGGCATTTTATAGACCAAGCTCTTCAACCTGTGTGACTAGTTTCCCTATTTGCAGGGTACTTCTTTATGCCAAAATTACAAACAAGAAAACCCAAATCTTTGGATTTCCATCAGATTTGTGCTGTCCCTATGCTGTTGGAAGCTAGGAAGTTATTTATGCAATTATAAATTTATTTCTTCTGTCAAGAATTAAACGATATTTTATCAGTTCTAGGGAAAGACTGAAACTTTATATTCCACATTCCACTGCCATGGCCAAATTCAAATTAGTGCAAATCAGAGCAGCTTCACTGCAGAGAAGGAGACAACATCACAGCAGAGAATGGCCTCCAGTGTTGAAATAAAGGAAAATACTAGCTGCTGTTGCTTCCACACAGATGGCTCAGTTTCAACAGGTTGGGGGTAAAAATCTATACTGACTGATTTCCAAGCCATTAGGAGTTGTTACACATACACTCACTGGCTAAAAGAGGCACAATGCAGACTGCAGAACAGGAACAATACATGGGGGACTGTCACTGATACACTTAAACCATCTGCACTTGCACAGCATTTGGCAGCAAAACCAGAAATAAGGCAGCCTAGGTCTGGGGGTATAATAAAGGCAGTGCATATAAATGAGTAAAAGTCACTGAACCAATTTACAAGGCATTAGTGCATTGGCTCTCAGACTTCAACCCCTCAGCAAGAATTCTTTCAGAGCAGCTCTCTCCACCCTTCTTTTGGCAAACACTCAGACACGCTCAGCCCAGCGGACAGATCCATGAACAGCCTTTATAGAAAGCACATGTACCTCCTTCCCTTTTCCCATGTGCTATTTTAACAAAACAAAACCCCCGTCTGAAATCCTGTGCCCTTGGGAAAAGGGTGGCAGCAGTGTGAGACGCTGGTCCATCTGATCTCTGTAGCAGAAGCCTGTGTAGTCTCACACGCAGTCTGTGCCGTGCAGCAGAGCCTGGACCCCACACTCACGCTTCTCCATTCCCTCACTGGCACCTCACGTATCAATAGCAGGGTGTCGCAGCCTCTCTCCCACTCCATGAAACCATATGCCAGAGAGATCTGGCCAGCCCCAACTGTGATCTGCCAACCAGCTGGGGCTGGCACACCGTGCTCCGAGCAGGGCCACGGCTGCACAGCAGCGAGACAGCATGTGTGTGTGTGCGCCTTGATAGGGCACAGCAGAGCATTGCTGGAAGATGCTCCAAGCACAGTAGCAGAGCACTTCTGCCCACCCATGCGTGATGACACTGGGGGGGGAAGAGAGGGATGATCCGTGACGTGGTGCAGGAGATGCTAACGTCAACGGCATGACCTCATGCATGGAGATTAAATCACTGGAGTGCCACCAGTTCAATGTAACAAGAGAAAAGGAAAATCTAGAGACTTCAAGGGGCATCAAGGAAAGCATTTAAGATATGGGTCATCTCATGTCCTATAAACCCCCAATGCAGCTTCCTTTCCAGGAACTTGTTTATTTGTAAACTCATCTGGCACAGAACAAAGCACTAGTGAGACGCAGCCCTTCCTGGCAAGTTTACAAGTGGATACGCTGCATCAGCATTGGGAAAGAACACTGAGGTGAACGGCACCCCAACATTGCCCTGAAAGCAACTCCAAGTCTGTGACCTACTCTTTGTTGCATCTTAGTCTTTTCACCTCAATGCTGTAAAAACTTACTCTCAAGATAAAACTCTTTCTGCACTTGATTAGCCACACAAATACCAGCATCATGGAGCTATTTGTGTGCTGCAGCTTCTGGGATGACATCTCTCCGATGTTGGGAATGGTTATTTGGTATATAGCTTGCAGTTCAAATAGTAATCTGGCTTTTTTCTCCCCTGAGGCTCTCACAGAACAGTAAGAGGCAGAAAAATTAGGTTTCAGTCCTTTTTGAAAGAAAAATCAACATTTATTTCAAGGTTTTTTTAAAGTTTATCTAAAATCTTCTGGTTTAGGGCTTCCTAGCAGACATCAACTTCAGAACAAGTCAAACAGCCAGTGTTCCTGACTACAGGGACCAAGATCTGCTACCCTTGGTGACGCCACCACTGAAGTCAGGAGCTTGCAGCCAAGCATTGCAGCTGGCAACGTCTGACCCATTAATGGGGAGAACATCATATGAAAGCCAGTATCAGGATGGGCACATCAGTTATGTAAATAGTGTAGGAAGGAAAGACAAGAGGCCACATCCCTGCTTCTCTCAAGCTCCCTACTGATATGCTGCATCCCTTACAGAGTGCCCTGGTTTTGGCTGGGATAGAGTTAATTTTCTTTCTAGTAGCTGGTATAGTGCTATGTTTTGGGTTCAGTATGAGAAGAATGTTGGTAACACACTGATGTTTTCAGTTGTTGCTAAGTGGTGTTTATACTAAGTCAAGGATTTTCCAGCTTCTCATGCCCAGCCAGCAAGAAGGCTGGAGGAGCACAAGGAGTTGGAAGGGGACACAGCTGACCCAAACTGGCCAAAGGGGTATTCCATACCATGTGACATCATGCCCAGTATATAAACTGGGGGGAGTTGGCCTGGGGGGGATTGCTGCTCGAGACCTAACTAGGGATCGGTCAGCGAGCAATTGCATTATGCATCACTTGTTTTGTATAATCCAATTTCTTTTTTTTTAATTATTATTCCTTTTTGTCCTATCAAACTGTTCTTATCTCAACCTATGAGTTTTACTTTTTTTTTCCCCTATTTCCTCCCCTATCCCACTGGGTTCAGGGATAGTGAGCGAGTGGCTGCATGGTGCTTAGTAGCTGGTCAGGGTTAAACCACAACACAGAGTGAGGAATCACAGCACACCATCAGGACACGAGCACAGTGTCCAGAGAAACACAAGACAGGGCTCAAACAGAGGGAAACCTCCCTAGCTCCTCCTGTCCCAGCAGCTCCACAGCACTACCTCTCCATCACCTACAGCAGACTCTGGTTCTGCTTATTTTTTCAAATTAATGCCACAGACATAAAGAGTGTTTGCACTGCAAACTTGACCAAAAATTAAGATGGGTGTTAACCCTCTCATTTCATACCTGGCATAACAGAGAGAGAGAAACTCTTCTACACCAAAACATGAGCTTTCCATTTACATTACCAGCCAGAGGTGAAAGCTAGGCTGCTTCTACAACTGGCAGCGTTAATGAATGAAAGGTAACGATTTTTACCATTTTTGTTTAAGTGGGACAAGAAGAGATTGTGTTGGTTTGGGTTTCTATTTTAAGGGACATTTCAATTAAAGCAGATAAGTTCTTTGGATGAAAAAGTTTCACTGAAATCAAGACTGTTTATCAAAAATATTTCTGGAAAATTTTTTATCAGCTTCACACCTCTGCATTAGACTTGCTCTCCAAACTCAAATCACATATCAAGGTTAGTGTGCCTGAGTTAGCCTGCAGGCTTGCTTGTTAAAATCCCTGTGGATTGTGTTTTCAATGAACAAATCAAAGGGATTCACGATTCCTTTCTTTCAGTTCAATGGTGAGGCAGCTTCATTTCACAGCTCCTGCTCAGAGTGCTACTAAGAGTTTTAATACAATATGGGTGCATTTTCTACCATCTATTTTTTCCTGTCATTTCCAAACAAGGAAACAAGATCATTTGGGATCATTCCCTGCTGAACATTTTAGACGCAAATCCTGCAGTCATTAGTCTTTATGCAGCCAGAGGTGTCATATATGATGAGAGATTTGCCTGATTAAGGAGCATAGAATTTAACCTTCCATGAGAGATCCAGTTTAATGAAATGCATATGGTACAGCCATAATGGTACTCTGGAAAACATTTCAGAAAAATGCTATCACATGTCCCCAGCAAACATCCAATTCCACCAGCTTTAACTAAAATTCCTCAGCAGTTTTTTAAATACACCTTATATTAAAAAAAAATCAGAGCTGCATTCTTTTGTTTAACAAACCTGACAAAAGGAAGCTGAGTCTGACTCACTCCAGGATACGCACCTCAATCCGTGACAAAAAGGAAAATGCTTACCAAGCGGAAACGACTAAGAGCACTGCACTGCCCTGATTAAAAGTCCCAGAAATAACAACACAAAGTTCTGGAGAGATTATGCTTTCCACACGGAGCAGTAATTGTTATTTTTTAAACTTTAAGTAATGCTTCTTCCAGAGAGGCTTCAGACAACAGTCAGATACAATTACACATTAAAAATGGGAGGGATTTTACAATAATTGTCTGAGCTGATGAAAATTAGCATTTCAGGTTTATTTTTATAACCAAAGGAAAGCTTATGCGCTCCCCTACCATAATCTTAGCTAGGCATAAAAATACTGACCAAGTATTACTGCTGTGACTGAATTTCAAATCTTGGCAGAACTTCACTTGCACAGTGCCTGTAACGTGCTGGTTTTAGCAAGACAGACTGCTAGGTCTAACCTTTATAAACTGTTATAAAAGCACTCTTGAGCTGTATTGCCAAGTGTAAAGCCCTTCTCCAGTGAGATTAGGACTATTGCTTTTGAGAAATTAAAACATCATTAGTTGCAGCTGTGTCAACAGCTGTCTTTGGTTTTGATGACTGTGCTTATTTAAAAGGGCTTATTTATCATGTGAAATTTCACCATAACTAGAATTACTTGCAAATTAAAAAAAAAAAAAAATCCATGCTCACTCAGTGAAAGGCATGGGATGTTTTATCAACTTTGCTGGAATTTGTGCTGGTTAGGAAAACAATGAACTTGTTCCTTCAACTATGGTTTCCATGAATTCTTTGAGGGGAACTTCACAGACCACTGATTAGATGGGACAGCGAACAAGCACTACAGTGAAAAACTGAAGCAAGATGTAACCAAAAGCTATTATCATAAGAGTCAGCCTGCTTTGCTGGCTGTGCAGAAAGTAATGAAACTGGAGTTTCAGGTCGCCTGACCAATCTCCTCAGCAACAGGTAAAATACAATTCTGAAGAAAGATGCAAGCTTTAATCTTGCATTTATTCTGTGCAGTTATCAATTCCATTAACTATACTAATGCACTCACAGGTATCTGTGTATAGTGAGAGCAGTCAAATTTAATAGATTTAGCATAGTAAATGAGGGCTCTGTTCCTGCCCATTACAACACATTATTCCTTTCAGCAGTAGCAAGATGACAGTTACTACTTTAGATTCCCAGAAACGTCAGATTCAAACTATGCACAAGCACCTTCAAAGCAAAGTTGAGTTCTACCTCCTTTGTCCAAGAAAGGAAAGACTATTTTAAACTTTACTAGCATAAGTAGTCTGGAAGATTGCTCAGACACCAGCATTTAAATAACACAGGCTAACATTATAAAGTTTCATATAAAGAGATGCTGATCTGAACCAGACACATCTAACCCAGGTGCTACAAAGTCAAAAAATAGCAGCTAATGAACATCTGTGGGAAAACCTCAGGGAAAAGAGCAAATGATCCAGTAGGGACAGCTGGATATAACATGGGAGAAAACTTGTACAGCAGTGCTGAACAGACCGATGAAAAAGGGCTGGTATCATTTGGAAAAAGGAATGGCAGACAAACACTGTGACATGCCAAGTAAATAATTATCACTCCTTTTACTTGTGCCACCAGCTCCATCCATGAGTCACAGAGAGTAGTGGGAAAGTTGTTAAATGCTAGGGATTCTATTCATTTTTAACCTATTCCTTTCACTTCCAGAAGTTTGACTATTAAATAAGATTTCATACATAAAATGAGGCACCTAAAATGTAAGTATACCTGTCAATGCTGTCCAATCATGCACAGGATATTTCTTGTTAGCAAAATGTAGTGTGAATTAATAATATTTGGTTTAAAACATTACCCCCTTGCTTGCAAAAGACACCAGTCACCAAGGAATTTTTCCAAAGTCTTATGATTTGGCCCTAATGAGAAAGAAGTCTGAAAGTCTAAAATCTACAAGAAAACCTGCTTGCTAGCATTTTGAGTCAGCAGTTTTGTGATGAAATTCACTGCCTAGCAAGCACAGCACTGCAAGTGTCTGGGATTAACCAGAGGGTGTGGAGTGGTCTAAACCATTAGGAGCTTTGCCACCTCTTGGAGAGAGCTGCAAAGATAGGTTCTTAATTCGGTAAAATCTCAATGGACATTTCCTCATAGCCAGAAAGAAGACTTAATGAATCAGTTCAGCACAGATGAAATCTATAAAGCATGAGACATGGAAGGTTTTGAGATATTAAATCAGGTTTCTGAAATTTAAATGAAGGTATCTTCCTCAAAGCTTATAAATGGTTTTCGGTTATTCTACTAAGCTCTGAAACAGAGCATGCTGAAAATGCCTTTAGAAACTTTCTCACTTCATTCCTTGAACCTCTCAGTAGAGATAAAACAAGTCAACTAATACAAAGCTTATTTAGCAGGCATCAAAACAGACCTTGATAATCTAGGCCTGTTGCCTCAGGGCATATATAGAGAACATGGGGGTTTTCTCTTTCCCTTTTCTGAGCAGTGGACGTGAAGGGCTCCCTTATCCTCATCCTGTGTTTAGATTAGCTAAATGGCATGCTTACTCCCAAGTCCACAGATATGAACATCAAAGGCTATGAAACGGTTGTAAATACAGTTGAAGTCATTTGCAAAAGTAAATCATATCTGGGGCTGTTGTCTGCCGTGGGTACCAGATTATCACTGAGCTGCATCCTGACCAGATAACTGCAGTTCCCTGGAAAACTCCTATCAACATCCTCCCTGCTCTTCTCTCAGCAATGACACAGGAACAACTTATTTTCTTGTAAGGAAACTTAACTCTAGTTGGTCTCCTTATGTAAGACTTTGAAAAATGTCTCCTCATTAGTTGCTTAACTTTTCTGAATAATTAATGTATCAAATTTTTTAAAAAGCCATTCATCTTTGCTGCTGTACATCACAAAAATTTGAAACAATCTAGCCAACCTCAGCCTTCTAGGAAGCCAGGAAATCAATGCTATCACCTGTGCCAGACTGTGATGACGAATAGGGGCAAGAGAGTATTTAAATGTGGAACATTATTATTTAAAGTCCTACTTAAGATACATTGAACATTTGCCTACATTTATTATAACTGGTTCAAAAAAAGTGAGTTTTGAGTTAAGTCCCACACTTCTCAGGTTTTCTTCTGCATTACTTAGTAAAAAAATTCCTCTTCCATTTGTACTGTACAATGCCAGAGATACACCTTTGAGTTCAGTTTTAACATGCAGAGAGGGGTCAGAAAATGGCAGGTGGCACTGAAGAATGCATCACAGTCCCACAGAAGGGTTTGGGCACTCAGGCTAGGCTGTAAAAAAGCCCACCGCCTCATCAGGTTGGACTCACTGAACAATATCCTGACTTAAAAGTTTTATGCTGGTGACAATACTAGAGACACTGACACCTGTGCTTTGGTGAGCCTCCCCCAGGCTGCTACAGCCCAGCAAGTCAGCCTCAGGAATGCAACAGAAATGCTGAATCTTTCCCTTCTGTCTGCCCTGAGTGGTCTCGAGACTTAAAACTAACCACAATAAAGATGTTACAAACATTTTCTCCTTCGGGAAGGCCCACCTACACTGTCTTGCTTCTGGGGTCATAATTTTACCTGTGAAAAATAGTGTTGAATTTTATTTTTACATCCAGTGCTGACTGAGCTTTACAGGAACCCAGTCTCATTCATATGAGGGCTCTAATTTTTTTGCTTGCAGGTATAAAAATCCTTATAGATAGGACATCTCCAAACTGCTTTGAAAATCCTGTTTGTGCAAAACAGGCATAGTCTGTGCTGATTAAATATCAGACACTATTTAAAGTACCATTCATATGTTTGCTAACTCCTAAAACTCTTTATAAAATGATACTAAATAACATACCAACTTTTGTGTTTCTCTCAGAGCCAATTTCCTTTTATTCAGCTCCCTCATTACAGTCAGCAACAAGCAAGTAGGTATAGCAATAATAAGGCTAAGTTTATCTTGTTTCCTCCACTCCCTTTTCTCACTGTATTACTAAGACTTGGAACAATAACAGGATGCCGGGATGCAGGATGGGAAAAGGCTGACTCCCAGCTGGAAAACCTTGGAGACTGGAGCTGAACACTCCCAGTATTGCCTAATGAAAAGTGAAGTGGATTTTTCTATTTTATCTTCATTTTCTGTATACTGCTTAACATTTTGGGATACTGTTGATTTTAGTTTGCCTGATTTGGGAACAAAACGAAGCTCCACCAACTCTGACTCAGGTAAGGGATAAATGGTATTTGCTGTCCTTCAGCTATGAAGTTCATTTCAAAGGTTTTTTACCTCCACCAAAAATCTCTTCTAATGTCTTAAATAATTTAAGAAATACCAGCAGACAGGCTATGAATTTTATACATATCCACAGAATCCTTTGGGCCTAACATTGATGGCACTTAAACCAAATTAATTGCAGACAACAGCAGAGCTATTTACAATTGACACCGGAAGAGGAAAATCTCTGGCTTTCTTGGACTATACCACAATATTCCCAGATTGTTTAAAAGAAGAGACATTTTATGCTTTTTTGTAGTTCTGTTTTGTAATATTTAGATTATATTGCCGATACTCATTCATAATGGAAAAGAGACAGAAATGATACTGGAAGTTGCCCCTGTAAATGCTTTAGGAAAGGATTTCACTTGCAGTGTGGACAGTTACAGGCTTAGTACTGTTTTAAGTGAGCAGGTGTATGCTGTGCTATGATTTGATGCAACATGTTTTATCAAAGTGGGGGTTGACTTGGTACCTGTCTTTAAGGTGCTATGGCTTTATTGTGACCAATGCCAAGAGGAGGTGAAAGCCACCATGTGTACTAGCCAGCTTTTGCATATCTCTCCTGCAAGAGATTTGTTTAAGGCTTAGAGGGGAGTTTACATAAACATGTCAGTGACTTGGTCTCCTAAATCTGAAGTTTAAACTGGCCCAGGTACTTTAGCACCCTAACCCTGGACTACCAGGTTTTACAACCCCTGTTCTAAAATACCAGCAATTCTTGTTTTAGAAGTTTCTTGATCTCAGTGGTCCAAAAAGAACCATTTTTTCTGATGAGGTACTTTATGAGCAGTGGCTTGACACAAAAAGTTGGTTGAAAAGACTATTGTCTTGTCCTAAAGATAGTGTAGCAAGTCCCTGAGCTAACAAGTTTGCTGTACAGCTTGCAGAGACAAAGCATTTATGCATAGGAGATGAACTGATACTGCTTTTTCTGTAAGAACTCTATTCTGCAATAGGGGGACTGTCAGTGTGCACAGTACCTTACTGTGCTGCTTGTCACACTGTAATAAAGATAAAGGAAGGAAAGAAATGCAAGGAAAAAAAAGATATGGAAGAAGATGAATTTCTGTGAGAAAATCTGTTCCATTCTTAGCTACTGAAAACATTAAAAGCTGGTTGCTACTGCAGTTAACAAAGGTATAGTTAATCAATGTGTCCCTGCCTCCACTGATTATAAATCATTATATCAGCATTTGTAAAAGCATACAGTATTATAGATGTTCATGTAGGAAAAAATATTAGACAAAAGCAAGTATACTGCAATGATTTACAAAAGCTTCTCATCTTAGGCTAATTTGTGCCTTGTAACAACAACCAATACACCAGAAACAAATCACAGACATGCTGACTTGCAGTTTATCTGTGGTATCTCCAGGACTTACTTTTTATCCTTAAATAAAGGGATAAACAGGAAAAAAGGACACAGGATTAATTTAGCATATGAACGCCTTAGAATAGTACAGTATACTACAGAGAAGAATGTGAAATTACAAACAATAAAACAAATTAATTTGAAGCAAAAGATAAACTCAATTAACAAATCATTCCTGCTTTGTCCACAAACCTGAGCTTTATTTTTCTGCAGCACTACAATGCTTGTGTACTGCATTGCAACAAGAAATATTTCCCAAAGTTTTGCTCTTTAACGTAAGATCGTAAAACTGTTTCTTAAACATTTTAAAACAAATGCTAACACTGAAATTATGCCATGAAATAGCTACACGTCACTTGGCAATCTGGAGCTTGCAGAGCGCTAGATGCAGGGCTCAGTGCTAAAGAGGCAGCTTATGCAGAGAAAGTTCCACCCAGTTAACAGGTTTGTTGCCAGGTTTGCTTCACATCCTGCCTCTGTCGAGTGAAACAACTGAAAACAGGATATAGGTAAAAATCACTGGGGATGGTTTATAAGCTCCTCTGATTTACAGCACTTATGGAACAAAGGACTTCACTGTCCATCCATAAGTCGGTTACTTCAATTAATATTTCAAATGAAAAATAGAAAAACTTTAAAAATTCTTTTTTCTTGTCAGGGTACATGTCTACAGAACTACAGGCTTAAATCAGGCCAGCTAATACTTTATAATTTCTAAAAAAGCAGAGGTTCGCAGAATAGAGGTAACTGATTATTTCTAGCAGCTGAGACTTCTGTAAGGAATCACGCATTCATAGTTCTGTTTTTTGCTCAGGTTCTAGAAGTTTGTAATTCAGAGGTTCAAATGCNGGGTTAAGCAAATGCTTTTCCCTTTGTTATCTTTGTGAGTTTACAAATTAAAAATCCCTCGAAGTTTAGCCCTGACATGACTAATGTGCCATGAGTCTATTTTGTACATATGCTGCCAAACACATCTGTTAGGCAGGCAGTGAGATTTACAGCCCAGCCCTCCTAGGTGCTAGTTAAAGCCCACGGACGTCCACAGAACTGGAACAGTTCAAGAGCTGTGTTTTCCAGGGCTGGGCAAAGACAGCGTATGGGCAGAGGGGAAACTTACTCTGTCCATTACAGGTGTTCATACTGCCTACGCTTCAGTTTTGGTACTCTGAGTATATTCAAGTAAAGATTTACAATCAGTAGACCAGAAAGAGTCAAGCAGATGGATGGACACTCTGGCAGACTTTTCTCCAGACAAGTCTTTTTGAGTGAGACAGACAGAAAAACTATCTTACAAAAGATTAGGAGCTGCATGTGAAAGTGTTATCAAGTATCATCCATGAAAGGGTCCAGAACTTGTAGTGAAAAATGACTGATATTTTAGACAAAAGGCAAGCATGGTTACCTGGGGACACACTGCAGAAATTGTACAGGAACCTTTCCAAAAGACCAGTGGAGAGTAAAGAGTATTCTTCTGCCCTAACACTGCTACCTGAAATGCAAGGAGTTACAGAGCACCACCATAGTTAGAGGTAGACCAAAAGCAGAAATGTTTTAAATTCTTCATTTTTCAAAATCCAAAAAGGTCAGTTTTATTGTCTCAGTCTAGTTGCCATCAAAACCCTCCTGTTCCTGCAGGATTTCACCACGATCCTCTGCCAAAACTTTAGGAGAAAGAGCCCCCTGTTTCTATTACACACTATTTTGAAAAGCCTACTATCAGTCTCCACAAATTAGCAGTAGCCCATCTGACTTTGCCCCCACTAAAGTCATCCATTTCTCTGCATCCTCCTCTCTCCCCAAGCCCACCAGCAACATCTGGAACGGTCCTCCTGACACCTGGCAAAGTTCACAGGGTGCAAGGTGGGTTATCTGCAGCACACACAGGCCCTTGTCCTTATTGTGTATGACAGTGTAAAGGGAAATTCCACTTTCACAGTATGTCTGGAGGATACAGTTGAATTCCTTCTCCTGCCTTTGTCCACATTTCTAAGCAATGCTTTGGTAGGATCAGTCTTCCTTTTCCCCTTCCTTGTATGATGCTATCTGCTATGAATTTGTGTTCTGGAAATCCTCTAGGAGTGCAAATTCTACCTTACAACATACCGCTTGAGGAGACTAAGGGCCTAATGCTGCTGTCATGCAAAAATGATAGGAAATCCTGCCATTGATGGGAATTGTTCCTGTGATAGGTTCAGCTTCATTGGCAGAATCTCCACTGGCACAGAGTTTTAGGTTAGCTTCTCCATTCTTTTTGTGGGATACTCCCTCCCCCTACCTCCTGTCCTAGACCTGAATTCAGAGGAGATTTGCATTATCTTACTGGCTTTTATTGTCATTATCTTTCAGATCTATATGATCTGTCTGCAAAAGAACCAGTTTACTCATATAAAGGTTAGGCCAACCAATCAATACTACTAATAAGGTATCAGACTTTTCACCACCTAATCTATGAATCCAAACTTACAATGAATTAGTATATATTGTCTGTTTGTTCAGTACTGTTAATTTAGGTTTTTAGGCTGTCATTATAACATAAACAAATATTGCTACACTATGCACATTTTCATATCATCCAGATCACCAATGCACTCCACCTAAAACACATATCCAGCACAGAAATTAAGAAGTGAGGGAAGAAAGCAGAGAGCACAAAAAGCAGGAATGCTTTTTGTAATGGGTTCATTTTACAAAGACAGTAATATGAACTTGACAGTGACAAAGCTATTGCAGAGCTCTATCATCTGTAGCACCATTTAACAAACACATTTGCTTTGTACACTAGATTTGCTAGCAGCAGCCTTGGTAAAAGTTTGGGATTAGAATAGATACTGAATCCTCCAGTAATTGGACTTGGAGATGACTTAAGTTTCAAACAGGAAGAAAGGGGCACATTTCTCTTTGGAATATATTGCGTCATTTTCCTGCTGTGAAATTGTGAGCTGTATTACCTGCCTTATATGGATTGATCTTTGGCTTCTTTAAATGAAGAGAAAGGTTTCATTCGCACAAGAAAGGGGTTTTCAGTGGCCATGATTAAAATACGAGCTGTGGGAGAAATAAACGTTCCACTTACACAGCCACTAACTAAGGAGGAAAAAAAATTCCCACCTCATCTTAAGAAATATCTCCAGCTGTGTTTGGATTCAGGCAGCAAACCCACAAGTGCAGCACTGCTGTGAATAAGAACTTCCCAAACAGTCAGGTTCCTTTAAAGCTGTCAGCTCCCAGAGGGATCCAGCCTGCTCACTGCACTGAGCCCCAGCAGGGCAGCAGAAGCAACCACCAGCCTAGATCCTGGGCGCTGGCTTGAGAAGACCTGTGAGCAGAAATGTCCCCAGGTCAGCCAGCTGAAAGCCCCTCTCTCTCACTTTTATCACTTTCACAGAGACCCCTTACCACATGTAAACAAAAGCATGGCCTGCCTTTGGAACAGAGTCACTCCTACAGTCACATCTTACATGTTGAACTAGCACTTACTATGGTTGCAATCTGTTTCACGAAGCCAGCTCTCCTGGGGTGCGGGTTCCCTCATTGCCTCTGGATTGTGGTTGTAAAATTCATCAGACTAATGACCTGCTTAAGCCAGTGCACAGATAATGGAGCAAGACACAACACAACGCTGTATTAAATCACAATCACTCCCACATGGAAACAAATCCATACAGAAAAAACATCTAGCTCTAAAAAAGTCACAAAACTTACAACAGCTGTCCTCATCCTTTTATGCTTCCCTATATCTGAAGCCTGAATTTTCAGGCCCTCCAACTTTCCTTTATCAGCACTGTAAGCTGGATATTTGCTTCCCTAGTTTTATTTTGATTTGAAGATGAGATTTCTGACAAGAGCTAAGCTGTAAGTAAAAATATTAAAAGGCTGATTGTAAATCCATACGAACAGTAATAATATCATTTGTATGATCTCACAACACATGGAGATTATAACAATGGAAATGTTCCAGGAAAAGACTGTAACTATAGGGATGGGCAGAAAAGGTCTTAATGTTAATTAAGCCTGGTCTGGAAGTCTAGTTGAATAAGGGCAGGAAATAGAGAAGAATGAACTGACATTTAAATTAGACATTTTTACAAAGGGAGAAAAATACTGAATACTAATTACCAAACAAAATATATCCAGACACACCCTGTTTTTTTAGCCTCTTGCCCAACCAGAAAAGAAGAGATTTATGTATATGGACATGCTTTCTTTATCTGCCACAAAATTAATTTTCAGAGGAAATACTAATGCATTCAGTTACCCAATAGAATAACCTGGACAAAGGAATCGGAACACACAGCCAGCTAAACATGACTCCTCTGCTTCAGATTACTGTTAGCGCAATAAATATCAATTACTGTGACCTGTGCATGATGCTTGTGTTCAAGACAGATACTTTTGCTCTTGAGCTTTTGTTGAAGGAAAATGCCAAAAAAAATCTTATCTGCTGTAAACACAGCTACATTATACTTTAAAAAAAAAAATCATATTTATTGCATGCAGTTCCTCAAAGGATGAGGACTTTTCCTTAATCAAAGCTCATCAGTTGGAGCTCTGTGCTAGGAAGCCTCTCTGATATTAAGGCTTTATCTGGAAACAAAGGGGAAGTGGAAGAAGCTCTATAATACATTATTCTCACAGTGTACCTTATTTTGTTTCAGCTTGGCCAAACTCTTAAACATTCAGTGACAGCTTCAGCTAATCTCTGCGTACAGCAGAGCTAACCAGGGGGCAGTATCAAAAGAGATCAGTTCTGAAATGCGCACACAATTTATTGTAGGAAACAAAGCTTCCTTTTAGACATGCTTCAGAAATCTTTTTAGTGATCACAAACACTTTCAATGTACCCAAACTGTTCCACTTCTGCACTGGGATGAGCCAAATAATTTTTGGAGGATTCCTTTGTCCCCTTCTCATCCAAACCCCCACGCCCTAAGAATCAAACAACATTGTTTGAGTGTGGGAGGTGCTGGGGATGAGGGAGGCTCAGTGCTGAGACACCTGCACCTCTGTCTCTCCTACCAGAGCCACAAGAATTTGGGCTAAGAAAAAGGAAATTGGCTCAAAGCAAGCAAGAAAAAAGCTGGATCTACAGCTGCGTAAATATGCCACTGAGACTGACAGAGCCTCAATCATTCTTCAAAGTCAGTGAGACCCTTCGCAGCAATGAGTACACCTGACTGCAAGATCATCCGTGAAACTACTTTTTGGATACAAGAGAACAAGTTCTTTGCCTGTCTGTAACACTGACACTTCATCACTATTTTCAGCACCTGTCCTTATCAATAATTAATCTGGATGGGAGATATTTTCCTCTTAGCTTTGTATTTTGGAAAAAAGAATTCATAGGGGAAAAAGTTTGCAGTTCCAAACTATGCGTGCAGGGTTTATCCCATCTATCTTACAAGCTCACTTCAGAACAGAAGGGCTGTATCTAATGCAAAGTTAATCCCCCAAAATAGCTCAGATTTCAACAGCATTTGGCAACTGTCATCAAAAGACGTGTGGCCAAGAACAAATTTTCTGTCATTTAATTGTTAGTTTCACCCCTGCAATATCTGCAAAGCAAATAAATCATACTACTCATAGGTACTATGAGCTTCCCGATTTTTAAAAATGGAACTCTAAATCAACAGAGCACAGAATCCATATGACACGACGGTGATGAGGTAATAATATTCTGCACCAACACCCAAACTCTGCTTGTGGGTTTGAGCATACTTACTAAACACCAGAATACTACTGCTCCTTAGGAGTCATTCAGCCCTCATATACGTGGTCCCAAAGCTCAAAAGCTGTAAAGAGCTATAGGAGAGTGCTTATGACCTTAAACTCATTGCTGTCCATGCTGTCAACAACTAAGAGAAAGCCAAAATCTTCTGTTTATGGTAATATATTTATTTGTTACGAAACAGTGTCACAAATTGGCTTAATAATTTAACCACAAATAGGCTTCAAAATATTTTAGTGGCTGGGTTTATACTGGGCACTGTGCTTAAGCACATTTTGTCCTTTGTTATATTTTGTACTAACATATTTGTACATGAAGTAAAAGGCTTTATGCATGAAAGGACTTGACAATACCACTTTCTGCTTCTTTAAAGCACTCTAATCCATTTTGGGGTCACTTCAGGGAAAGTTTCTGTAGTAAAGCATTATATGACTTTATGGCCAGAGCAAGAACTCATAAGCAGCATCAAAACATACATAGCTCAGTGCTTCATGTACTGTATCTGTTCAGTTTCAAATTGGTTATCATCAGCTCTCAAGTATCTCTACGGCCTGTGTGATGACAAATAACATTATCATGAAAAATGAGTAAAGACATTGATTCTGCACCTGGCATGATACATGATCTGCATGCTGAGAGTTGAAATGGGGAATATTCTTAAAACTCACCTAAAGATTCCGTGTGTCTCTGATAGACCTTCATACATATTTCTCTACTGGGCGAGGTAGAAGGCCAACAGTTTTACTAAGACTGGTGGATTATTTGCTAGACATACCAGGATGCTTATACGAAAAGAAAACAATCATCCATTAAAACAACAATTAGACTGCATAACTGATCTAATGAGGAGAAAGTCAGTGCTCTCACCACTCATTTTAGTGATTTCAAAGTATTGTTTTACCTTCATCACATACGTCATCCTCACCACAGCAAACAACCCTCACTTAAACAGTGCATTGTCATTTCAACAACATAAGTGATTCAAGAATTATTAATTTATCTAGTCCAAAAATAATGCTTCCTTAAAGTCCATGAAGAGACCAGCCAGTAACTAAAACATGTATTTAATTTGCTTCTGAATTATCTGATTTGCAAGTAAGAAACTCAGATAAAAAAACACGTTACTATACATAGATAGAAAAATGATTTAATTAAAGATCAGAATAGGAATTATAGCTTGTGCACATGAAACACAGAAGCAGTCCCTCTTGGTTGGATAATTTCACTATGTAAGATTTTTGATATGTCGCATTAAAAAAAACCTAGCTTCTCTCCAACCTATGTGGAAGTTCCATACTTTTGTACATACTATACAGTCACATGTTTTAGTAGATCATGTATGGGATTCATTTCCACAAACAGAAATGTTTCAGATCCCCAGATGTACTTAAACTAACACTATCCACAAAAGGCTACCAGTCCCTGAAGAACACAAAACAATTGGGCACAATCTATCAGCCGATCTCTTCCAAATTTTCCCAGAAAAAGATTGAGGTTTTCTTGAATTCTAACAGAAGCCAAATTCAGAGCTGATTCCAAGCTGTACAGGGGTTATGTACAGGTAAGTCAACTTCTAAGCCAAACAAATGTATATTTGTGAACAGGAAATTGAATCTGAACCTGCACCAGCAACACATATTCAATAGTTTTATAACTAATCCATTTTTTATCAGATAGGAGTCATGTAGGAATGTAGACAGCACTCCCCAAACTGCAAACATGTTTTTGTAAGTTTTTGGAAAATACACATTAAGATAAGGTTAACTAGAAATTGAGAGAAATCAACAGAAGTTTAATGTCCTCCTACCTTTGAGATTTTGGGCCTTGGTGCTTGACCGTCCAATAGACTTGTCTCTGAATTCTCTCAACGGAATCAGCATTTATCAGTGAAGGATTTTTGTGAGCCAAAGCGAGATCACGAATATGTCTTGCACAGCCAGCTAATGGGCAGTAAATGTAATGAATCTACTAATACAGTTATCAGGATACCTTTGAAGGTTAGTGCTGTAAGGAATAGTGTTTGAGCTGAAGTAGCACCACCAACAAAATTATTTCCCTGTTTGTCCCAGAGGTCATGCCTGTATGTAATGGGTCAGATTCAGAGCAGTTCAGAGCCAAGATGGACAAGAGCACAAAGCACAGTATTTCTGGCTTACTATGATGGCTGACTGCATCTGTAGTACTGCACTGTTCATAGATTAAAATAAGCAAAGCCTGCTATAGGCTAGTCTTTCCCCACTCATGCCAACATTTCTATTTTTGTTAATCTACCCAGCTAAAATATTATCAGGCACATCACTGATGTAAAACAAACTACAGTAAAGTCAGGAGAATTCACTGATGCAAGATCAGATCTTGCACCTGACTCATCCTGGTTCTCTTTCAGATCTATGATGAGGTGACTTCTAGCAAACAAACTGCAAATGCATACATCCCTTTTCCATAAAAGCTTCTTGGGAAGGAACAAAGGAGATCTTTGTGACCTCTTACAACTTTCTTCCTCACCCATTTCTCTAAAATCATTCTGTTTACAGCAAATGTCTTCTTAGATCATATATTTCTTATTTTCAGTTCACACTCAGCCTTTTCGTATGCCCTTCTGTCAGCATTTACCACAGCACTTTAATCCTGGAGTCAGCAAGTCACTTGCTAAAAATGCAAGCAGGGATGTCAGGAAGCTCTAGGAGGACATTCAGATAGATTTCATTATTGCTGCTCACCCATCTTCAGTGCACAAGCTCTCACTCACTAGCTTGGGGGGTGGCTTTGTTTCTTGGGGGTGTCGGCGGGGGGGAGCCAAACCAGTGCCTGCCTGCCCCATTTTTAGCCAGTTCTGTATCTGAGATAGCAGAAAGACTGGGAGGCCAAGTCGGCTGCCTGCTTTCCACCAGGCAATGAATCTCTAATGTATACAGAGTAAGCATTTATAGATCTTGTTATAACCAAATTTCTTCATTTCTGAAAGACGCATCTGTCCTGGCTGAGGACTCCATACACCCATGAGATGAAGTTGTATTTTGTATCATCCAGGAGAGAATTTTCTGGTGAGTTGAACAGACAGGGGAAAAAATCATTAATACATTTTCCCCAGACCTACCAGAAACTTGGAGCTGAAATCACAAAGAACTTTCAGACGATAATTATTCTCTTTTTCCCTGGAAAAAATACGAGAAGCCAAAACCAGAGCCAAAATAAGAAGTGCTGAATTATCTCCTCAGCTATATCGATATACAGTGCTGCAGCATCAACACCAAGAACTGAACAGCACCAAATGCACACAATAGTGCTCTCACAATACTGAGAGATGGGCGGGGGGGGGCAGGTTTGCAGTAAAGAAGCAAGTTTAGTTAAGATATTGCTGAAGTAGCTATTAATTCAAAGGTACTATCACAAGTATAAGATGTCATTTTATAATCAGTTTCCAGGCAGGCATTTGCACTCCAGATTGTTTAGTCATCAAAGTGGCTATTTACTCAAAGATACTATCATGCATATAAAAAGTCATTTTATAATCAGTTTTCAGGCAGGCATTTGCACTCCAGACTGTTTAGTCATCAGTGGAAACCACTTCTCAGATGCATAAAATCGACGTAAGGACAATCAAAAATATAATACCAGGTAGTCAGGCACTAGGCCCATTTAAATCAGCTCAATAATCTGGAAATGAAAAAGCAGCACAGTGTTCTCGGGAAAAGCCTATTTTAAAATGAATCATTGTACACTGTTGAGGACATGTAACAAGACAGCCTTAATAAGAAATAAGAGAAACACTGATTAACCACCCAAAACAAATTATATCTGAAAATGCAACAAAAAAATTATTGCTCCAAGTCAAACGTTGCACAATTTACTTTTTAAGTGATGTTACTAAAGTTTGAAGACCTACCCTAGTTCCCGTTCTCACTGTACTCACTATGTGCCCTCAACTTCTCAAATTGTAAGCTCAAGGGAGTGAAGGAGGATCACAGTTTTGCAGCTTAGATGCCAAGCAGAAACTGGAGTGAAGGTAACAATCATATCTATGTGATTACTTTGCTGCCGTGCTTCTCTGGATTTGTTAGAAGCTGGTTAGAGCAATGTTGTTTAATTATGAGCAGAAGAAACTGGGAGAACAAAATCTGAGAGCATTGTTATTCCAGACCCTGGTTCGCTGTCAGGAGGTGGCAAATGCATTTAAGTCCTCAGCGCTTCAAATGTACCTTTTGAAAGGGATACTGCTTTTTATCTAGCTGCGTACTTTTCACAGAGAAATGAGGCAGATTTATCAATTCATGTTTGCACAGCTGTTTAAGGTCCCTGAAAGGCAGCGTTAAGTATTGCTAGGACTATTTCCTTTTAATAATGTTTTGCCTGCTTACCAAAACTACAGGCATTGCAAAGAAAAAGATAATTTATCCCCCTCCTGTGTTTGGTTTGTTACCTTTCTATTTCTAAATGCTCACCGCATTCACACATTTACCTTTGGTCTTAAACATCATATAGAGGAGAAATTAATGTTAAAAATGGATTCTGTATGGCAGGGTTATTCAGGGTCATTTTGACACTGGATCAGATTCTGCTCTTTATATCTATCATGGCTTCGCTGAGCATAGTAATTTTGGAGGTGTTTAGATGGTGTATGAAAGTAAATTTTTTGCAACTGAAAAAAATTTTTGAAGTGTTGTCTACTCTGTATTGTAGGGCTTAATCCACTCTAAATTCACCAGAATTTTTTGCACAGAGCTACTCAGGAATACTGAAGAGGGTGCAGCAGACAGGAGGGGGAAAGACAGTCAGAAAATACTTATTAAACTAAACTAAAGCTATCTAAGGTCAACTTTTCTGAAAAAAACTTTTGTGAAGAATGTGGTCTTAGTTTTCTTTCTCTTTTAGCCCAGCCAGTGCATCCCTGCCGGCATGCACCCATCCCAGCACCCCACTCCCCAGGACTCCGCAGGGCCCGAGCCCGCACCCACACACAGAGCAAGGGCAGGTTAAGCTGAGGAAATGCCCCCCTCCAAGCTCCATATTTCTCCCAATTGACTGAATACAGTATTTCAGATATTTAGTATTCCCTACATTTACATGGCTGCAGGCATGATAGCTGTGGTTTGATTAACGGCCAGCAACAGCAAAATTTCCAGAACTGTGGAATGGAACAGATTATGTCCTCTAATATGGTTTTATTAGTAATTTTGTTAATATTTTCTGCTTTGATGAAACTCTCATTTTTGCATGGGATTTTTCATTCACATTTACATTGTTCAGATTCCAACCAAGATACTGTAAGCAAAAATAATCATTAAGTTTCCAGCTCAATCATCGATAATAATTTTGTTTCCAGCTTTTCTGATAATCAGGCATGCAAATTATCTGAACAATACAGAAACAAACCTTTTAAAATTCATTTATTTTCTGGTGTATGATAGCCACTTTAAGCACATTTCTCTCTTAGGATACTCCTTATCACTATTTCTAGCAGTATTTCTGTTTTTTAGATGCTGAAAAACAAAAATTCTCAAAGATTAGCATAAGATTTTAGTCCGATCAACCAGAAAAATACATCATTTCAGCTACAACTGTCTCCTCATTCACCAGTCTCGCACAGAAACTTCTATTTGGTTTAACTTCTATTTAACATGCAAGCATAGAACAAATTTCTTTGCTAACTAAACTAACCTCGCATAAGCATTAATGTACATTTTTAGAGTGAGAAGTAAATGAGGTAAGAGGCAAATACCAGGAAAAAACAACCACAAACGTTCATAACAATATTTCATCAAATGTGTTTTCATTACATGGAGACCTTATTTATATTAGGTGCTCATCAACTTTACAGTTGATTACTTACCAAAACAACTTGTAAAATGGAAACTTTTAATTAGTACAGTATTGTCTGTATCTCCACCTGACATTTTTTTAATAATTACTCCCAATCTGCGAGAAGAAACTACACCGTATGAGTCATGTGTCCCATAAATCAGTCTGAATACCAGAATTTCTCAGTTAACTGTCTATAGTACCCTGCAGACCAAGAGTTATTTGCTAAAAGAATTCAACACATAAAATGAATAATGTTGGTGGAAAAACCCATCATTTGCTGAAAGAAAATTTAAGAGCAAAACAGGAAACCTAGCTATTTGAATAAACCATTCCCCTGCTAACTTTAAGGAACATTTATGGTCCCTGCTTAAATTGAAAGAAGTTTGAATTATTGGTCTAATCAGTTAGAGACAGAGGGGTAACTGGAGACTGTACATTAAGGTAGACCACCGATGGGACCTCATGGCAGCATGCAATGAGAGCCATGCGTGGGACAGATTGGTCACCACACATGCTGCGCTGTCCCCTTCTCCGGAAGCGTGTGGCTGCAGGGGTCATAACTTGAAATGGTGCATCTTAATTAATTTTCTCAGTCCTGGCTGCCACAGCAGACATGAAAAGAAACGAAAAGCCAATCCCTCCCTACATGTCATCCACCTGCCTGTCATCCCTCAGAAACTTTCTTGCTTCTGACTCCATGGGAAGGCATTCCCCTGCTCAGGCATGGGAATATCTCTCTTCTGCTACTACCTCTGGCATTTCAAATGAGATCTGTTGGAAGGGAAAACTACCAAAGCCAGAAGAAGAGAGAGCATTTAGTACAGCTTGTCAAGGGCTAACATCCATGGAACGTGGCCTTCACATCAGGACAGTGCCCTTATCCAGTTACTGCTCAGCAGGGTCCTGCTTCTGAAGTGTTGGTATGTGCTGCCAAAGAGGGGTTATTCTTAAATACTGTGATGAATTCAGCTATGGCTTCAACAGCAATGGACTTCCAGCTGCTGAATGGAAAACTTGCATGGTATCATAGAGGAAGCCTTCTCAGAGTCAGACTGTCCTGTGGAGCGATGCACATCAAATATCCCTAGAAAACACAGCATGCAAAGTGCTCGAGTATGCAGTGTTACTTCTCCCAAAATGAGAAATTTTGAAAGTTGCCAAAGACAAAGAGGCTTTTCTATATCAGTCTGTGTTTGATCTTCAGTGTGTACCAGAGGGCAGACCAAACTCCACCAAATCGCTTCACAAAGGAACTGTTAACTTTCCAAGGAGACTGGACAAGGAATTAATTCATGAGGAGTTAAAGGAAGTGAAGCCACCTCAAAATCTAAGAACACAAAGATGGATCTGAGTGGAAGAGGTAGCTTAAGTTTCAGATAAAATGTGCATATATTTAAAAAGATTGAGTCTAGCACTTTCTGTATTAATGGCCAAGCTTTCAAACAAGGCTTGAACTGTGAAACACATACAGGCCACCTACTTCAAAGGAGAGTTTGCATTTGCTGCATGGATCCTCAGGAATAATCACGATATTACCACAGTCCCAGAGCTCCTATACAGATAACCATACACTCGTTACAAATTTGAGCCTTCAATTTCCAATAAGCGGTGCCTCTGTGTGAGGATACCAAAGGTCCTGGAGTTGCTGTTACTAGTAATCACTCTCAGCAACAGCGAGAAGTACCCTGAGGAGTCTGACAGAGGGCATGGCAGGCTCTGAATTGAGCATTAATAAACAGAGAGGCAATACTAGGAAAATATTACTGGGAAGACACAAAATTTCTCTTCACAAAGTAGATTTATACTAGGACCAGTACGCTTTAGTGGAGATTTGACTATTTAAGTTAAAAATGCTTTCTGCAAGGATGTTTGTAAATGTATCACTTCCAGTGAAATGAATGGCAACTGAAGCGGGCAGTATCGTCCTCAGTCTTCCCAACTAATCTCTTCGCTACACCAGTACAGGAGATCTCCACTGTACCAGAGCAACAAGAGAAAACCACTTTGTAAACACCACAGTCTGTTTTTTTCCAAAACTGCAGTCTGTATTGGTTGACGTTAACCAACTGGTTTCCTTTGGTCATTATGTTTTGTAATGTTATCAATAAAAGACAGACTTATGCCATCACAACAGAATCATATCAATGCCTTCCAGTTTCCAGTGGTAGAATGTTCATGTACACAAATAAAACAAAGCAAAGCAACTAAATCTTGCTCATTTTTCTAAAAATGCTGAGCCAAAGTAAGTGCATAGAATACAANGCTATGCTCTGCAGCGAGACTACGCTTTCCATAATGCACAATGGGTGATCTTTGCTACTGAATCTTCTCTTCACATTAACTACGGTAGCTCAAGTGGATGCTGGCTTTTATGCTAGCTTTCAAAACGTGCACGTTCTTTACTTCATTAAAATATTTTTGTTGGGTTTCACAGNTAATCCATAAAACTGTATAAAACACAGCTTAGCTATTAAAAAGCAACTTCAGTGCCACCTTATTTGGTCATTTCCTACACAATCACAAAGAAGAAATGTTCCTCAGCTTATGTACAACAATGCGGAAGACAGAAAAGTACAGGAAAGCAAAATTTCATCATAAATATAATCTTTTTACTGACAATGATGCTACACCACAGGAGAGCACTGATTGCCTAGTTACCAAAGAGTAATTTTGGAAACATCTCAGCACCTTCCTGCCAAAAATATTAATTTAATCTTGCATCTAGCAACCTGTGTGATGTCAACTTCTCTATCACAATTAACAGGTTTATTTTTGACGTGCATGCTTACAGCTCCTAAAAGCTAATGGAAAGTCATTTATGTGTAATTTAAAGTCTGATTATTTGAGTGTTAAAGTTCCCTGACAGTCCTTTATATTGGGAAGGGGAAATTTAGTAAGAAAATGAATCAGCTTTGCTACATTAAAATAACTTCTCAATCTGATATAAAAGTCAGGCCTACGGTTTGCAAATATTAACATATGATGCAAAAATATGGTTTCACCTTAGAATAATTTCACAAATTAGCATTGTGTAGATGGTAAAACCTGAGCATAGGGGATAAAGGAACTTTTTATGTGCCTTCAAATGTTTCAAAAGACAAGGAATTGAATCAATAAATGAGCTCTCTGAGCAAGATAATTTGCTATATTGTACTTGGGATTGATTGAAAATTTCACATGAATCATTTTTTCCACAAAAAAAACAGATTTTAGTCTAAATCAATATTTTCCATATGACTACAGCATATTTTGTGTCAGGGCAAGTCAAAACATTGCATTTGGGCTTGTCAGGCTGGAACATTTCATTTCAAGTTGAGTTAACATAAACTTTGATCCGGCTCAGCCTTGGTGTTGCTTCCCATGGCTATTCTCCCCATGAGCTATGCTCTGCAGCGAGACTACGCTTTCCATAATGCACAATGGGTGATCTTTGCTACTGAATCTTCTCTTCACATTAACTACGGTAGCTCAAGTGGATGCTGGCTTTTATGCTAGCTTTCAAAACGTGCACGTTCTTTACTTCATTAAAATATTTTTGTTGGGTTTCACAGTGGGAAGGAAGAAGCCTGATATTTCAAATTTTGATGCAAAGGCAGATGAAAAGAAATACAGAAAGTAATCAAATTTTCCTATAGAAGGAAAGTCCATTTGCGCTTCTATGTGTGCTCTCTCTGATTAATCTGATTCTGTTGTTACTTACATAGTTTTCATATTTTATATTACTTTCTAGGCTACAGAAGAAGATGAACCACCTTATTCTACTTTTCTCCCTGTTCTTGGGTCCAGCATTTGCTGAAAAAGAAAGTCAGAAAACAAACCAGAACTTTTCTTCAAACAATGCCAGTCATAAACGACTGAAGAGAGACTGGATATGGAACCAAATGCATATCAAAGAAGAGATTGATACACCATTACCACACCACGTTGGCAAGGTAAATAGCAGCCTGTTAGCAACAAACAATTAGAAATGCAGGCAGCGAATTAGTATCTTGAAATGTATTACTTGTTTGCAGTCTAGGCAGAATAGAGGAGAAAAAAAGGAAAAAGAAATGGGACTTAATACCAACATACTAATGCGCTAAAATCTTAAGAATGTGGACACAGAGTAAATCAAGAATAATGTCAAAGGGATTCTAATTCTTTTGAAAAGTGCAAATAAATTTTAGAGAATGGCAAGTATGGAGCATCCGGAGTGCAGAAACAATTGTATTGCATGCAGGTGCACAGTTAGGAAGGAAGTCTGGTGGCTGATGTATGTCAGGATTTTTCTGGCAGCTCACAATTCCTTCAAAAACCTAGGAGATCAGCTAACAAAAACATATGCATTAAAAAACATACAGTTTACATCTCTCAGCTTGGANAGTAATCAAAAAATTTGTTTCACAGACTGAAAGAAAATAATTCTTTAAAATAATAACAAGCATTGACCTGCTTGTAAACTCATTTTCTTCAGGGCAGTGCTCATAAATTCCTATGATTAACTGCATATCACCCAGACAAAGTTCTTCCAATCTAGTCTTTCAAATTGAACTACTCTGACACTTTTCAGATAAATGCAGTTGTATGTTTT
>VYZV01013320.1:32955-54748 GCA_013401275.1 Pandion haliaetus | reverse complement strand
CAAATGGTAAAGGACACGCTGCAGAACAGAAAGTACTAACACCGTGGGTCAGTACATACCACCCACCTATAGGGAACTACACATATGCCCACTACCTGAGTGGCCTATCAGTGTTACCTAATGGGAAAAAGGATGACATCCCCAGCACCACCATCACCTGCTGTCGTCATCTTCTCTGATCTGCTGCTACAGATATATGCAAGCAGGATTACTCTGTAGTATACAAAGAGTTCCAACTTTCTCACAGTCCAGGATTTAGATAGGACATGACAGAACAGTACACACCTGTGACAGAAAAAGAAAATTACCCCTAAATTTGCAGCTTTAGATAGCACAGTTTCTTACCATTTCTTTTCACTGCCCCAATATATTCCCAAGATTATTCTAGTGCTTTAAAAAAATCACATCAATTTTCCCCAGATACGGCACTTATAATTTACAAAGCCTGGAATAAAGCAAAAAAGTTCAATTCCTTCACTGCTAATTGCCATGAGCAAACTCCAGATCAAACACACTTTAGCACAAGTTGTATTAAAAACACAATAGATGTGCTAATTATGTTATAATGAAATGCATTTTTCCATAGAAAGAATTTGATTAAACAGCTACTTGCAACTTGTATCAGAGATTCTCATAAAGGTTTTCATTATTCATTTAATTAATATGCATTTTAATCTCTTATCCCTAAAAATATATCATAAATTATTATTTTATTACATTCAGACACAGAAGTTCATGCCATTTAATAAAGGTTTTTTACTCCCACCTCATTAGAAATTTTTATGAAATAATGACTTGTGATCAGAATCCTTGATATGTATCAAAGCAGAAATGAAAAGCTGTTTGAATATTAACACCTGGCACACTGTGGCACTTCCCAGATAGGTCAGGTGAGCTAAGGTCCCGTTATCAAAACAAATTTCCACTGTTCAGAGAAAGAAAGAACAATTGTATCGGGTATTACCCGATAACAGTCCAGTACTACTGATACATTATCAGGAAGAATGTAACAGCAAATCCAGTGAAAACAGAAGGATTAGTTATAAAATGAAAAAAAAAAAATCTTTTCTGAGTTCTTGTTCTTCAATTAGTGGGTTCTTCCCTTTCGTCACCAGAAGGGACCAGCTAACTTGGCACTCAGACCTGCGCAAGCACAGGTATTGTCATCCAGCCAGGACTAACTGTAGTGAGCAAGTCATGTAAAGCCACTCTGGGTTTTTTGGAGCTTAGAGTTCAGAGTACAGATCCACCTATACACATTTATTTTAAATGTTTTCACCCCTATGAATATGTCACATGCAGGGGAAATGCTCATGGTGGTAGTAGACATGCAGATATACTATCCTATTTGGCTAGAAATAATAGTTATTTCCATTATATTTCAGGTGGGGCTAGGACAGATAAAAAGACCTATTCTCCCTTCCTACTACTTTTTTTAAAAATGTTTCAGGTCTGAGGGAGTAAGAAGTAAAACTCTTGTGGTTTTACCTTCACGTACTTCCCAGAATGAAAGAAATGACCAAGGTAATACCTTTCCCATTTAAGAAGCTATCACAATTTTACTGTAGCACAAGTCATCAAGTCTTACCAGGAACTGAGTAAGAGTCTGATCAGACCAAAGAGGATGACTTAGCCTAAATCTGGTCCATAGAAAAAGCATGACAGAAAACAAACGAGCAAAGACACCTTTTTAGTCTGCATCAGAAAAAGGAAAAGAAAACAAAATGAGCAAGACTTTCGTGAGCAATAAAAACCCATGGATCTTTGCTGACCTCTCCCAGCTTCCTGACTTTGTTCCTGCCTGACCTGAAAGAGAAGGGAAAAACAGCATTTCCTTCCACTTATTCCCAGCGAGGGGTTGTCCCACCTGCTTTCCCACAGGACTCTTAATTCATTCTAGTTAACCCCTTCATCAATGCCACAATCAACCATAAATCTCTGCAATTTTTTCATTCCTCATTAAAAAGGAACTTCTACTTGAAAGCCAGTGCTCCTAATGAAGTTACCAAAACAAGCAGAACAAGGCAAGGCAGAGTTCACCAAGCAAACACATCTAAAAAATAAGCCAAATAAGGTTTTTCAGAAAGTCAATAACACCTGGACTGCAAATGGTCCAAGGAGCTCTTCTGGCAGCCTCACTAGAGCTCAAGGCCTGACCTGCAATGCCCTCTACAAACCAGTACATTCTCAAATGGAAAGGTTCAAAAGGAGGCATCATGTAGCCATCTGCTGTTCGGACCCGCAGAAAACCTCCTACATCACAGATATTTCTTGGGACAATGTCTGGCCGCTACAAACTACCTTTATGCATCTGGGGCAGTACAAAGCAAACAGACTGAAATGTGAGTCCAAATGCCATCATTTTAAAATGTCTTTTCTGAACAACTGTCCATGCTTTCCTCTCCCCATTTAAAGAGCAAACCTGAAGAACCTAAAAATGCCAAGACCCCAAAAGGAACCTGAAGCAACAGATTTTACTGCTGCACTTACTGCACACAATATGTCCCACACCACAGATGTATAAAATGCACGCTAGTGCAATAGCAGAAAACCACAAGCGAGTTTAGCACGAGTTAATCCCGTCAATCCCGTGCCGTTTCCTACACTGAACTAAGGCAAAAGCAAACCTCCAGCTGCAGGGACTACTGGCTGCCATGGCCACAAGCGAACGCCTGGTGGCACTCGCTCCCAGCTCTCCGGCAGGGGCTGCTCCCCCCGCGCCTCCGCCCCCTGCTCGTACACCTGCTTTTCCCGTCGACTTCCCACTCCGTCCTCTGCTGCATCAGCTCACTCGAGCATCTTCTTCATCTTCAATAAACTTAATAGCTCCAGAAAGTTAATTCAATCACTTTCATGCTTTAACGCTGGCCTCACAAAAATACTCAGACCTTTCCAGAAGCCAGAAAGGCTACAAAGCCTGAATTTATAAAGGAAGAAGTAGTGATCTTGTTCAGGCAGGAGTTTTGAAGGGCACGAAGGGTACAAAGGACAGGGAAGTAGCTTTGGGGAAAGAACACAAGCTCCGGATGACTCCTTTATTCAAAGGTCAGTCCAGATCACCCTACTTGGGACATGTTTGCCTGTTTGCCAGAAGGAGTCAAATACTAAGTCCTGCTAGTTTGTCATATGACACTTAAATCTGGTTTTGATGATAAAGATGTTGTCCAGCCCTACTTCTTTAGAGTATTCTTCCTTCCAAACCAAACTGTAACTACTAATCAGGATTTTCTCAAGCAACGCCAAATAATTTTTACTTTCAGCGACTCTTGTAAAACAGTTGGGGTTTGCTCGTTCATTATTTTTATATTATAAACATGCAGCAAAACTTTCTATAGTAGCCATACAAAGAAACCAGTAAAAAAAACTACCAGGAACCTTTCAGTGACCACCTAAAAGTTATGAAAGTATTCACAGAAATGACTTGTCACACAACCACAGATTAATGGCTTCATGAAAGTCAAAGACTCCTTGCAAGTGGATTTTATTCAGTATTTGTAGTAAGTAATTTAATCAGCCTTCATCCTCCCTCCTCCTACTACTCCTCTAGACAGACTACTGTAACTCTGCTGATCCACCAGCTCTGCAGATCTCAGTGTGCAGTACCGTAGCAGAGGCAGGCTCTGCCTTTGGGACCCAAAACAACGCTGTCTGCAGATCTTCAGGATGAACTCAAGCCGATCAGTCACAAAGAACAGGAGCAAACACCTACACCAGTTTAAAATATGTTTATAATATTTTACTGGGCTAAGGTTATGATAAAGGTTTATGGCAGAGAAAGTGACTGTGCACACTGGCAATCCGCTGTGCCTCCCACAGCCATCTTCAGCAGCTGCTCCTCAGTCCACCGCCTCTCCTGGTCATTCCTTTCTCACTCTTACAGCCTCACTTTCTTCCTCCCTCCCTGCACAGTGGCAGCTGCGATGTCCCCCCTGTTCTGCAGAAAGCCTGGTGCTCCGTATATCATGTCACCCCCAACACCACATAACCACATAGAAGCTGTGCTGGACTACACTGATACCACAATCATTGAGAGCCTCAGCAGAGCCAGACTCCCTTAGGAACAGGCAGAATGACCCAGCTGAAATGAACAGACCTCTTTGAGCACCTAATACAACTGATATTGGCAGCACTGTGACAAAGGACTTAGCAGCAGCCACCACCTCTCCAATCCCACCTCAATCACTCCTTAATTACTTTTTTCCAGTGCTACAGGCTGAGCTCTCCCACCCGTGTCATACTGATTTCCCAAACGCAACGTTCTGCCTGATCATCCGCCACTGCCAGCAACAGTTTGCAATGCACTCACAGCAGGAGGGTTGGCAGTCCCAACACTCCCACTGCACTGGCTACCCACCACCACCCCTCCTCTTGAATGCCTGGTGACTTTGCAAAACTTTGCATGAGAATATGCCCCAGAACAGCTCCTTTATAGCAAGCAAATCTTCCTAGGATGAGGAGAGAGGAGGAAAGAGAAACATACCAGCACGTGAATTTATAGGTCAAAAACAGAAGAGAAAAAAAAAAGTTATTTCTCCCTCTGATCCAGAAAGTCACGTTATATACACAGAGCAAATTGTAGCAAATTCTCTGTAAGTGGAGACAAGCCCAGGATTCCTTATTCCTCAGCAGCAGCTGAGCCACCTCAGCCTGCTCAGCTCACACATCTGTTTCCCTGATAAACAAGGGTCCCCATCCTGCCACCACATGCTCCTCTTTTCTCCCACAGATGCTATGTACAACATGGCCAGCAAACAGGGCTCTGCAAGCAAACCACACACTGACCACAGATCCCACCCTGCCAGGCCTCCTTCTCCTTTAGAGAATCAGAGCACATTTCACCAATGCATGCAGCTGACAATAGCTGAGGATTTCTTCCTAAAACTGTGGTTGTGGCACACTGCCAAGCAGGAGTGACAACCTGAAGCCTCCACCCAGGTCAGTAGGTCCTGCACCACTTGCAGGCAGCCCTGCTTACACAGCCTCAGCCTGCACAAAGGGCAGCAAGGGGAAGTTCTGTGCACCTTCCCAGACCAGCCAGCGCAAACGTCAGTGAAGTTCCCACTGTGATTTACCATGCCTCCCTCGGTGTACAGCAGAGTAGGTGGCTTCCTGGTTGAGGAATTACTGTTTGAACAGGACAGAGGATGGATAGACATTATACAAGTATGTAACACAGCTGGGGAGACTACAAAGCTCTCTGTATCACTCAGTTGGGTAAAAGCCATCCACATGGATACTGAAACTTCCCAAATGTCATTGCTAACTACTCCAGCTTTGGGTGCCTGACGATTTCCCAAACCTGGAGTATTTTGCCATTGCAAACATGGGGGGCGAGCAGATGCAAGCACTGCACTGCCCTCCTAACAGTACCATGCTTGAGAATGACATGAGCTCTGCAATTGCAGCTAATTAAGGATCCAGAGCAGCAAAATCCACAATGTTTGTCACCAATCCAGCCTGGACAAGGGTCAGAAACACACGATAGCCATGCCTGGTTGTGCTGCCTTCTAGTACTCAACAGCAACTGACAGCAGAAGCAGAAGGCAAGGCTAGCAGGGGATCCACAGAGAAAGTTGACCGTGCAAAAGAGCTGGCATCAAGGAATACATCTAGAAAGCTAGCAGAGGGCAGTCACAAATACCAGGCAGCAGAGCTATGTCTCATGCTGACAAAAAATCATTATCTCATTCTGTTGCTTTGGCAGTGACCACTTGTCACCTGACTGAGTAATTACATCTTGAACAGACTCAGATCTGTCTCTCAGTACCTGCATGGATCTGGCAAAACTGCTCATCAAGCCAGGCAGAGTGATCGCTTTGAGTAAGTGAAAAGCATTATACCCTTCCTGAAGAGCCATAAAAAGTATTAGAACATAGCCAGCCTCCTCTTCTTCCTTTACTAAAAGAGCTTTGAGTTAGCTAGAAAAATTAAGTGATTCTCTTCAATCCTACTAAAACAATCTCCACAATTAATTTCTTCCTATAAATAGATAACTAAGCATCAACCCTAATCAGAACTGGGTTTCTTGGATTTTGTTGCAACATCTGGATTTTTTTGGATGTTGATGCACAAACGTGGCAAACAGACAAGGCATTCTATGGGCGTAGCTGTGTATAATCCATCTGTTGTCACATATATCACTCCCGAGTGAACTGGAAGCACCACATGGCCTTCCAAGAGAAGGATATCTGGCAGAACATTAAATAGTCACCAAACACACCTATGCAAAGCTCACTGCCTTTGATGTAGACATATTTCGGGAAGAAATTTGTGATTTAAAAACAATATGCACTAATAAAGCCTATTTGCAAAGGTAGAACTCTGGTCTCGTATCCTAGCTGTGATACAGACTTCCCTCTTCATCTCAGGTACGTCACGTAGGCCCAGATTTTTGCTTTTACACATCAAGTGTTCAAAGTGGGAGTCCCTTCTGAAGGGCTATCTGGCCCTTGTCTTCCCTTCATGTGCCATAGCAACCATACATACCCACTTGCCCACATCATCACAAGAGTTAGTTAATATGCATAAAAGCATTCTGAACATGTAACATTCTCTAATGCTTATGCATTTTAAGGATGAAAGCTTTAGTACTACTCATTATTTTACAGCACACTTCCAGGCACAAGAGATTTTTGCAAAATATCTACAAACACTTGTAATTAAAACACCATCCCCTGCACATATTTACAGGTCTGCATGATGTATATAGTATTCTTCCCATTGCAATTAACAGAAAACCTGTTGCATCAGGTGTGAGTATAACCTGCATTTCATGCGTCACTGTGAGCAAGAGTGATGGGTAACACAGTTAACATGAGAGAGACTTAGAGCAAGGTAGTCATGTACACATCTGGAAGTTAAAATTACCATGTTAAGCATTTAAAATCCATGGCGTAGCCACAAAGAGTATTTATTGCATGCAGAAAACACTGGTGAGAAATAAAGCACAGATTTTATGAGATGCTAAATGTATGACCAACATACCTCATGAGGCTCCATATGGGATGGAAATGGACATTTAGTGAAGTGACTCAAGTTTCAGTGCCTTTACCTTATTTCAGTTCTGCCTCTAAGAAATGTGTATTTTAGCCATTCGTACTACTTGCATCAGACCTTTATTGCAGCTGACCGAGGGATCCCATTTTAGACCACAACAAATAATCAACACTCAGCTGTTTTTCTTGCATAGTTCTAAGCTTAGCTTTTTAAATTTCTACCCACCTCTGATGTTTTTAGTCATCAGGTTCAGAGGCCTTCTGGTTCAAATCCTTTACAGCACAGGAAAGGACTCACGAAAGACACCTCTAGTTAGTATTTCCTTTCGCCACGGAAAGCTCATCCCAGGACAGTTCTGTAGACCCCAAAGAACAGCTGAACAGCTTGACAAGCTTTCGTTTCTATGACAGCAGCTGTTTGGGCTAACATCCAAGGGATCAGCCTTGGAAGCATTTGCATGTAGAATTTAAACTTAAGAGCTGACACACTTCAAATGGGGCTAAACTGGACTCCAATTAAGTAGAGAATAAAAAGTAACATGCACAACCAGGGTTCTACACTGGATGTGTTTATGCAGTACATTTTATTTTGATGCTTCTCAAAGGCACCTAGAACTGCATCACTATAAACAAGACCTACTTCTAGTCATCACTGAAGCAATAGGAGCTGTGGCTGCATAAGGTACTAAAAAGAATCACTACAACATGCCCCGAACACGCAGTAACATGGGCACTGTTTACAGGGTACTCGTCTCAGAGACTTGCTTACAGCAGGCAGTATTAAAGAGGCAAGGTCTCAAATTTTTTCTTTTTTGCTAGAAAAGGAGAGGCCTTCACACACCAGCTTTCATATGAAGCCCAGTAATGAGGAAATTTTAGTCTAGAATTGCTACGGACTTTAGTTTAAGTCTCTGGACTTCTGGCTAGCAAAAAGCCTCAATGAACATTATACCTTATTTATTTATTGTTGGGGCTCTGAAATATCTGTATTAATCCCAGAGGAGATGGGAGAGGCTGAACTCCAGGGCAGCTAAGCTGATAGCACCAAGTTCCTGAAGGAAAACTGGAACTGTACGTCCACTGATTCTCAGAAACAGCACAAAATGCTAAGCACCTTCAATGGCCCAGGACAGCATCCTTGCATTCACACGCTGGGTATAAGAGTATTGTATTGCCTTTAGAAACTAAAGTCTTCCTGAGGCTTCTTTGCTTTCTGAAAAAAGACAGAACATTCTTAAAGAGGATGCCTGCCTGAGTCATTGTTAAGCACCCAGACTGTGCAGAAATTGAAGTTTACTGAGTCTCTTTCTTCTCCTCACTGCAATACACTAGCAATCTTCTCTAGGTCCCTTATCAGATGAAGTATTTTGAATGCAGATCCAAACTTCTGCCCACCCCCATGTGCTAATGCATGTTCAGTGGCTGTTGGATTCTCTTAACCCTGAGAGACTTTCCAATAATGCATATGGAGAGAAAGGGACTGGCGCTGATTACATTCCTCCTCAAGCAGAGGAGATGGAATAGGAATCAGACTGTGACTGTCAGTCCACTGTGATTTTCCTGCCCTCTTCTGAGCACTGCACAACTACTTAATCATGCAGGGATAAGGCTCTTCCTGAACACAGATGCTGTGATTTCACTATACCCACATGTTCAGCTGCCCATTTCCCCACAGGCAGGACAGTCTGCAAAGAGTCAACATAGTCCATAGGACTCTGGAATGTATATATTGCTCCAAGCGCCTCCAATCTGAACATGGCTCCACCACTATGAGAATGCAGGTTCACATCGGACATCTTTGGACAAATGTTAAATTACAGCATGGGGTATTGCAAGCATCAAATAAAGATTTGAAAGCTGGGTTATAGGACCCTGAAGATATGTTTATCACAGAAACGCTGGTGGAAGCTTAATTACAGTGATACTACTATATGCTGCTCTGCTAGGCAAGCTATTTAAGTCCTTTCAATAATGTTTTGCTGTAATGGGAACAGTTCAAGCTGCAATAGCAGGTTTGCTACATAGAAAACATTATAGCAGTTGATCTTATTCCTTCCAATGCACTCATTTTAATACTTTTTTTCTGCTGCTCCACCTATCAGTTGCCCTTATCTTTAGAGAGCACAATTGCCTTTTTTCTGCTATTTCCAGTTAGTTATGATTTTCAGCTTAGAAGAGCTTCACTCAATCTAAAATAAGCCTATTGTTTTCACATATCTCTTTTATTTGAGGAAACGGAAGGGTTATTATTGAATGCTGAGCACATGATTGCACTGCACCCAAGTAACTCTCTTCTGCCAGGTAATAAAGAGCTGCAACGCTAACCCTGCCAAGAAGCCTGAGAAAATGAAATACTCACTAGATATTTCTACAGAAGTAGCCAAAGGAAGGAGTGAGACAGTATGAGTGGGGATCACCTACAGAAAGTTTTCTCAGCCATGGTATCAGATAGTGGGATGCCAACAACAGAATGAGAGGCATCTCCTCTTAGAACACAGATTGGACTTGCTCAGCTTCAAGTTTGTTTTCCCTTCATTCTACTTTTCCAAACTAGGAACTGTCCCTCCATCCATGCTCCCACACNTCTTTAAAAGTAATACCACAAGGTTCCTATCTAATTTCATAAAATCCTATGTTTTTCTACAATTCTACTTGATGTCACCTAACTCAAGAGACACTTTCTACAGCTGAAGATAGGGCAATAGGGCCTAGAAGGAAATCAAGCCCACTTTGTCTACATAAAATTCACAAATGCCTGTGACAGCATTACCTGCTGCAAAAAAAACAGAGCATCATAGCAAAAATTTGACCTGCAAAGAGCAGATCTATTCAGTGTCAATCAGCTTTATGGTTCAGATTGACTCATCTTCAATGGCAAGACACGATCTAAGCCAATTTGTATACAAATGTTGTTATCAATTGTCTGCCATTTATCCTCAGCCTCTAATACAATGTTTAAATATTAAGACATTTTGCTTAATCCAATCTGTAGCTACAGCTTCCCTAGGATTCTGATTTTTTTTATGAGTAACCCTGTTTTTCATGTAACAGCTTAATGATCTGTCAAAAAATGATAGCTTATTTGCTCAACGAATTGCCTATTTTTTAATAAAGCATTCTAAAACATGGGTAATGATTGTAGGCCTATGTTTCCCTATGGAATAAATAAGGTCAGACCACTTGATTTTTTCTTAACTTAGCAAAATACAGTAAAAATACATTATTCATATGACAGCTTTATATTCTGTCTTGTTACATCCTTTTTTTTTTGCATTAGCAATTTATTCCATGCAATGGCAGGAAGATAATTTTCATAAACTGATCACTTCAGTAAGAACCACTGAGTGAATTAACCAGGCTTGACTGTCTTTACGTAACAAAACATGAAATATTAAATATCAGCCATAAAGGTACACTTTTACTGTACCTTGTGCAAGCTTCTAAAGTCACATGCAAGCCCACATAAATAATGTCAGTGACATGCCAGGTTTCCCTCTCTCATGCCCACTTCACCCTTGCAGTTTACAAGACCTTCTAGGGAAGCACCGTGCAGTTCCCAAATCCAAGTTCACATACAGGCTGCCTAAGAGCTGCTTCAGGATAGATGGACTCTGTAAATAAATCACTTCACAGCAACACTAATCCCTTTCCATCAATAAAAGGAGTGCTCTTCTTTACTCTCCCTCATCTTGGAGCTCCTGCCCCACAGGCTTACATCTGCAGTAATTTAAATGCAGCTGGATACTGGTTTCTAGTAAGTGTAAGATCTACATCAAGTCCCTCACATGGGGCAACTAGAGGGAGAAGAAAGAGCAAACATGTACAAAAAACCCTAAGTGGTTGGGACACATTTTCATTTTGTTGTCAGTTCACATTGTCAGAAACAAAATGATTTTGAAAGTAATAGAAAATCAGTGTAATAACACTGTCCTCAGCATGGCTTTGAAATCCATTTATGGGAGCCACACCGGTAAAGCACATATATAATTACAACTGAAGCTGTATTTAGCTCCACACTAAACACCATCATGAGGTAGTGTGTTAAATAATGCATCTCCCTAGTGTTTTTTACTGAATGTGATCATTTCGTACATTAAATTTACTGTTTTGATAATACATTCTAGTAGCTTCGCAGCCAATATGCATACACTTTTTGAAGATTTCAGTGAAGCAGGAAGTATCTGCACCCTCAGAAGCAATCACCGATACATAAAAATTTCACTGTGTTTCGGCTGTACTCTCCCTGCTTCACCTGGGACTTAAACTAAACCCCAAAGGAGTAGCAGTATTCAGGGAAACTAGGGCCTTGATGCTCCATCAACACCACAGTCTCACCAACTCTACATTCGAGAAGGTTTCCCCACTGGACTCTGGGCAACAACCATGTTGTAGTCCACATGCTTATTTCTCAGGTGGATGCGCAAGAAGAGCGAGCAAGCAACAACTATGGTCACGCTGCTATCATTGTCACTGCAAGGAATGTGACCTCAACATATAAAAAACATAAACAAGGGCTTCCTATCTTTTTATAGCATGCACCAACTCTCTTCATACCTTTCTTCTTTCTCAGTCTATATATTCACAGATATTTTTTTCATTTTGACTTGAATATCAAGCCCCATCACTGAATTTTTTATCAGCATTTTCCATGCCAGATACACGTGTCAGCTGGCACTGGCTTTCATGTGTCCAAAATAACAGTAAAACAACAAAAGGCAGCAGTTAGAGTGGTGATACCAGCTATTTTCTGGACAGTTATCATGCGAATATCTTTGTCAATTTAATATGACATTTCAGAGCAGAGTGGAGACATGTTCTTTCATTTTAAAGTGTGGTCACTGGAAACTGGCTAGATAAATTGACATTGCACTCCCTGTATTTATTCTTTCTCTGTTATTAATGTTTGTTGTGTTTACAAGATGAGAAATGCAGTTTCTTTGTCAGGACAGCAAATGCATCTGGAACTTCAAAATCCACACATTCTCCTTCCTTCTTAAGCCTTGGCAGTTTACAACCCATCTTTCTGGTGGTACAATCTGCTACAATTGCTCCATAGCTATTATCTCAAAATCTGGTAGTAGAGAACATATAGAATCATTATTTTTAATATATACATATAAAAATAAATAAATATTTTCAATGGTAAGATTTTAATAGCTATTTAGTTTTGGTCTTAACTCTCACTTTAGTACTAAAATAAATGTGTTATCATCATTCTGGCCATAGATATTACTTATAAGATTGACATGCAATGAATTTATTACCTAGAAAGTACCAAAGTCTACCATTGTATAAATAGCTTCTTCTGAACACAACAGCATTTACATCTCCTTGTGCACCAGCTGAACTTGATCTTTGTTCATTCACCACATAGCAGTAGTTGCAGCTAAAACACAGCAGATGGCACCGAAATCAACTTACTACTGATGTTACTGTTGTCGATTTCCCCTAAATACTGCCACAATACCTTACAGGCCTCACTTCAAACAGGAGTTGAACCTGCAGGTTTACATTATCCATAGCGAGCATGGATACAAAGAAATAACCAGCAGATGATACATAGATGAACACACTAGCTTGATTTTGGAACCTAATTTGGAAAAATGCAGTAGCTCTTGGTGTGTCACTGTAAAAACCCTTAGAGTTATTTGGGTGATACCAACAATCCAAGTGCTGCAGAATAAGCAAGGCTCGACCTTCTCGATATATTCCAAAGCCTGAATAATTGTGGTGTTGTTTGTTTTTTTAAAAAAAAAAAATAACTGGCTCTCAGACTCATTTATGGTGTCACAGTATCTAGAAGCAGAAGGCAGCACAGGTTGAGTCCTTTTCCTCTGTAATGATGGGTTAGCGAGGGTGACTTACTCTCAGAAACAATAAACTGAGCTCTTGAGTGCTTTTTTGGCACAGACAGCGAATACTGTGAGGTAGTTTTAGACTACCTTGGAAATCAGCAGTTCGTACTATGATTTTGTTTAGTTTTGTTCCCTCTGTATGCTCATATTCTTAAACACAGGAAACCACTAGTGGAAAAGACAATGGTCCTTACTGGGGATGCTGACTGAAGGCATCACTCACAAGCCTCTACTCAGCTGTCACCTGCAGCCACGGCCAGAACACACAGCCTGGGGAAATACCAGGGGAAGCAATGGGGAGAGAAAACAGAAGGGACAGAATTTCTGTCCGCGTCCCTCACATCTTCTTTACTGGACCCTTTTTTGTTCTACCGAGACAACCATCCTTACGCTCCCAAGACCAAAGGCATTTTAGATATACAATAGCTAAAATATTAGTGGCGGTGAAAAAACTAAAGTGCAGGAGAGGATATAGGATCTGCCCTCATTACTCTTCCTCACAGCCAAGCTTCATCTGTTGAGAAGAAATCCAGGTAAGGCACTGGAATCAAATTCATCCTACAGAACAGAAATGCACGAGTAAATGCCGTATTACTGGTGCCTTATGCTCCTAGTCATGTCAACACCGGATCGCATCCCTGTTTCTGATGCCAGATGATCTGAAAGGAAAAATACAGGCAGCTGGGACAACAGCTGTTTTTTCCTAGTGCACTCACTTACATTGTTGTGTAGCAGATCTGAAAAGCCAACTGCTGGATCATACAGAAAAAAAAAGATTTATATAGCCAAACATTCCAGAAACGAAGTTTTAACAAATCATGACAACAAGGCTCACTCCTGAAGCCTATTAGGGTAAACTGAATACTTCATTTACAGTATTTAACAGATGCTCATCTTGGGATGCTTTGTAGACCTGTGCTATCTCGGGACCTTGTTTTTTGTTACACCTCTGAAACAAAGTATGATTGGAACTGACACTAAGGTCAGAATCTGCACACTATATTCATGTGTATACTTTAATGACAGCTAGTTCCTGGTAAGAACTTTCAACAATCTAAATAAAGGAGTCCCTAAAATACTAACCCATTCCAAATAATGAAGTACAAAGCATATACTAGAACTAAAAAAGTCAATTTTCAAGCTAACAACCAAAAAAGTAAAAAAAAAAAGCAAAACAAAAAAACCCAATAAAGCCTAGTTGCCCATTGCTTTCTTTGGCCTCTGTTTGACAGCCAGTACATTTTCAGTTAAGCTCGGAGCAAATTTGGATTAATAATAAAGCCATGCTCATCTGTCCAGCTTGTAATGTAAAGTAATAAGAGCAAGAGTGGCAGAGACAAAACTCAGGTGCATGTGTTTGTACCATTTCATTTTTTCTATTGGCCTTTGGATAAAAGTCAGCTGTCCTTTTAAGTACTAAGGAACATAAAAGTGTCCTTCATGATTACAAGCCACTAACTCAAGCAGTCTGTGCCTTCCTTCCCCTTCAATTCCTTTTTGTTTTCTCCACTGATACTTAATCGTAATTTCCCTCTTCAGATAGAAGCCAGTTGTACTGGCTTTTGCTCACCTATACCCTAGAGTGGTCATTCACAACTGCTCCTTTATCATTTTATCCACAATTTTGAGAATATCTTGTTTTATCAAAAGGGTACACAAAGGCTGACTAGAAACTGATGCAGCTGAACTCTTTAAATGTGGTCTCACCAACTTTCAAGTGCTGCAGCAACCCAGTTCATCACATTTCTTTTTGATATCCTTTTACTAGTTTGTGCCACACTATTGTTTGCTCTTTCCACTGCATTAAACACCATGCCCAAGCTGTCAGAGACAAAGTTTTATCTTAAACCCCAGCACAATCTTTTTGTATTATAAAACCCTCAGGGTCCATTCCTTTTTCTTTGCTTTGCTCTGTTGCTTTTGTCCCCGAGCCGGCCTTACATTTCTCTGCAAATGAATTGCATAAGCCACTTAACTGCCCTGGTTTCCCACCTGTCCAAATCATTTATTGCTGTGCTTCTCTTTCCTAGCAAGTGAACTTCTCTGCTCTTGAGGTTTTAAATTAATTGCCAGTTTGCTTATCCTCCAGCACATTTATTTCCACAGGTTAGAACTATTAAACAAGAGAGTATGTTACACCCTTACTTTAACCATTAATAATTTGTAAAAAAATATGTCTCACTTCATAAGTGGTGCCAGACTGTCAGGATACAAGGAGAAACACAACCTGGAGATTGANTTTTTTAAATCCATTTCGTATAAAATCTGGCTGCATTTGAATTATCCTCTGTGCAAGTTCTTTTCAGTCGCTGGTTTCTGCTTCTTGCAGCAATTCCTCTCAGGCAGGAGCCTCACTATTACATAAAACTAAGCATTACTTACAGGGCGTTATCTTACCCTCACTTGTGCATGCACAATGCCAATGAAACCAGGTTTGAGTTGCACAAGGGTTTCATGAGCCTGAGGGTACATGCCTGAGCATTTTGATCTCCAGTTTGCATCTCCTCCTTACTATTATGAAAAACATTCACAGTTCCAATGAGGAACTTTGCGCCTTTGAGTATTCATAAGTTTTTTTACCATCTTCCAGAGGTCCTACAGACTCACAAACACTTTATAAATAAAATAGTAATAAAAGGGAGAGATATTGGTTTGTGTATTCATTGGCAAAACACAAATCACAGGGTTTGTACATCACCAAGGTGCGCCAAGTATTTCTTGCTAGTACACAACAGTTTCAGAAAGATAAGACCAATTTTGAGTCACATTTATTTTCTTTTGCTGCTACATTGGCTTTTTCTCATTTGTACTTTTGTTTTAGGTGAACAAATGCATTGCTAGATTCATATGCTTGCCTACACTAATAATACTGTAGGGTATGCTTTTTTTCCCCAAGAGCTCTCTATCAAAAGCCTCTTTTTAAAAGATCACTGATAGTAAATGACAAATACTTTAGTGTCCATCTGTAAAAAATAAGAAGTAAAACTTCACAAGGTTTACACTGACCAACAATCTTTTAAATAGTCAAGAAACTAGTTTGTAGTATGAAGCTTTCTTTCATTTCAGTTTTCTTTTCTCCTTCCCTATGACATCTGACGCACACAGGAGAGGCTCTGTGCCTTAGCGGAATTCTGCCTGTACAGGACATGGCCTCTGCATTGAGGAACCAGCTTTCCAGTATGGTTCCCCCCGAGACCACAGATACCTCTTGCCTTAGGAACAGGTATGAGTGTTTTATGGCACTACAAGTGGATCTGATACAAACGCAGCATTTTTAGTACTAAGTGTGACCCCTATGTCAAACAGTCTACCTACAACATATGAAATATGTTTTGTAATATTCTGACATGCAGAATTACTATTATTACTGGTGGCAGTGGTGTTACTGAATTTTAAAATTTTGTGTATGACATAACTCAGCATTTGTTTTTATGTATTTATTTATTTATAGTTATGTATCACCAGGGACACATGTTAGTAATCCATCGGCCATCTTTAGTTCCAAAGTACCATTAGAATTTATGATAAATTCATACAAGGACTCAAGGAAATAAACACTGAGACTCTGCATTCACTGTCAGACAGATGCTTTAAGGTCCTTGAAAGGTCAACACCAAATAAATTGTATAATTAACTATAAATTTAATTAAGGAGTCACAGAATGAGAGGGAAAAGAACACTGAGATCAAATTTTCCATTCTACATCCTTAAACATTAACTCAGCTGGCATCAGGAAGATTGAAATCACAGACAGACAGGGGAAATATTATTGGCTTTTCAACAACAATCTTGGACCCAATTATTTCCTAGCACGTACACACATATTCAAAAAAATATATATGTATAGAAAGCAACGATGGCATAATTTACCATCTTCCTCAAAAGTCTGCAAGCAGGGGAATAAATAAGAAACTAAATCTGGCCCCATTCCAAAGCCTAGCAGCACCTTTTGTTCCACAGAAGATGACAGTGGGTAGCTTTAAAAATTGGAAAAATAGCCTCTGAAAATTTGGGCATGACATAAAATTTCTACAGAATACTTTCTTGACATAGCAACTACAGAAACACAATGAAGAGCCTATTCATTCTAGATCTCATTTCTACATGGCATGTAAAAGAACACTACTTCTGCCTTTGGGCCTTGGTGCTGCTGTATGATATTTTTCATTGGTATGTTTCATCTGTATTAATAATTTAAAATTATTTTTTTCTCTTGACAGATTTTATGCCTAAAGAACTAAATCACTTGATTTAAACCTCTAGAAAATATTTTTCAAAATAAATTTACCTGTCCTATAAATGCTAGCTGAAAAATGTTATACAGTAACTTTATATATTTAAAATTCCATCCTTTTCATTAAAATAGCTTTTAGCATAGAGGAATTTCCTTTTGGTAGTAATTCTACAATATGTCCAAACTCAAAAAATCTTTAGGAACTCGCTGGGAATTCATTTTACTTTGATCATATTACTTCTGGAAATGAGCTCAGCGTGAAACTGCTTATTTAACAGAAAAAAAGATTTTCCAAAACACTCTTCAGAAGGGGCTCAGGTCATCTAAGCAGGTTCCAATACAAACACAACATATCTCTCCTGTGCGAATAAGAAACTGCAGCTGAACCAAAAAAATCACTTAAGAAAAGTGATATGCAAAAGGTACCTATCTGAATTTCTGCCTTCCTTCTACTGAAGTGATTATTCCTCTCAATTCAGCAGTTGAGACACCACACCTGGAGCATTATATGGGCACCTTTGGGCTCCCCAACGAGACAGACATTGATACACTGGAGGGAGCCCAGTGGAGAGTAACCAAGATGCTTAGGGGACTGGAGTATCTCTGTACAAGGAGAGATTGAGCATATTTGACATTTCAAACTGGAGAAGGCTTGGGGGATCTCACTGCTGCCTTCAGCTACGTATCAGGAGGATATAGAAAAGATGGAGAGAGACTGTCTCCAGAGATACCATGATAAGAGGCAATGGCTACATGTTAGAACACAGACAATGTGAATTAGATACAAGGAAAAAATTTTCACCATAAGGATAGTTATCATGGAAGTAGGGGCCAGAGAGATGAGTCTCCCACCTTGGAGATATCCATGACTCAACTGGACAAGGCTCTGGACAACCTGCTCTAACTGGATCTGCTTTTAGTCAAAGGATGAACAAGGTGACCTCCAGAAGCCCCTTCAAACCCACTCTATTCCACAGCTCTGTGAGATTAGTGGGAAAGGTATTCAATTGAATGATGGGAGCCAGGACAGCAAAAGATAGTTAGTGCACAAACTTATGCCTACAAATATCAAATTTGTACTGCTGCTCCATTCTTTAATAGAAAATGATGTTAAAAATATCTGAAAAACTTTCAAAAATTTTGAGGCTTTTCACAAAAATTAAGTTGAAATTAAAAGTTAGGCATTAAGGCGCTCCATGCAAAAATGACTGTCTCTTTTCATATTTTAAGTAAATTTTTGAGGAAGCAGAACGAACATCTTGGATTTTTTCAAAAGAGAATAATTTGAAAAATTTTCCTCCAAAGGAGTCTTTTTATTACATTTCAGAACAGAGCGAGCTGTGAAAGCATAAGATGCTTCCTGTCAAATTCCAGTCCCTCTTTTCCTGACCTCCTTTTGTTTTCAGCAGCAAGCACAGATTTATACAGCCCAGGGCCTAGTGTAATCGGGTTGCCCAGAAATGGCAGAGCACTGGGAATGCCCAGCACTTCTGGCAGTGCTGGTCTAGCACAGGTGCAGGGCTAGCTCAGCTGGCGTAAGACCTGGCCAAGTAACGTGAAGGCAAATATATCTGCATACAGTTGGTGATGAGACTTACAGCAGCTAGCACCGTTGAAATCTCACTGCTACTAGATCAGTGCTATTACCACCGACAAGGCACAAAATTTTCCCCACAGAAAAGACTTCCCTGTTCCCATAAACAGCAATTAATCAATTTTGCTCATCCTGAGGCATTTTATCTAAGACTAATTGTATAATCCGACTGACATTTATTACCATCTTTTCCATAAAAAAAAAAGATGTAATGAACAGTATCCCCCAAACATCTTGTTACTAATACATAAAAATTCTCAGTCAAAAAGAGATCTCATTACAGCAGTAAAACTTATTTTGCCTTCCAAAAATTGGCTGTCATAAAAAGTCCATGCAGGAAGCATAGAAGCTACCACACTTAAGCAGCAGTTCAGGGCTGAGCTCCAAGAATCTCAAATGAAACCGCAGGAGAAGGTAAACTGAGTTGAGGAGGTCTGTCACTTCAGCAGACTGCACTAACAGTACAGTTTTATAATGAAGTCCCTAGATTAAAGTAAAGGTAAAATAATCTAAGAGTAAAATTATCTGTCTTCAGCACGGGTTCCTCACTGATTATCTGTCTTCAGCAAGGGTTTCTCACTGATTTTCCCTTATCAATAAACTGGGAAACACCCACTGAGGACAGCAACTTCGTACAGTTCCATCCATGAGCAATGCCATTCTGAACCTTACCTAAATAAATGTATTTGAGCTCCTAGTCGGTCACGCTCCCTGTTTCTAAAGACTAGAAAAAGATGTTCTTGAGAAAGTGACAGAATTCAGACTAGACACATGCCACCAGAGACAGACCCTGCTTTGGTCCTCCTTGTTTTGTGATGTTATCAGAAATATGAGCAGCAGAAATTCTGAAATTTTTTATCTTTGCTCCAGCTCTCCCAAATACAGTCCATAAGCAAACTCCCATATAATAAATCATTTATTTGTGGAAAATTTTCTCTAATAGAAAGCTATTTTACCAAAACAGAAAAGCAGATACAACAAAAAGAAATAAGTAACAATGTAAACTACCCGTAATATGACCCTGACACAACACATCACTGCTGAGGTACTGCACTAAGTGCAACACATCCAGATTTCATTCAGGTGCACAACTCAATGAGAAAAAAAGGAAACCCTAAAAGCTGAAAAACACATAGGATAAAAAGGTAAAAAACTGCCCCATCTCCATATGCATGTAATGCAGACTTGGAAATTAGTGGGGTGAGCAAAACCTACAACATTTAAGTAGATTCAAGATGAGCATGCCGAGTACCAGTAAGTACCAAGAAAGCTATCGTTAACTGTGACAATGTTTCTGCAGGCTTTAATGGATCATAAGTTGTACACTGCGTTGTCTGACACAGAAACAAACATTCTCTGTCTCAGATGTAGCTGCAACTCCTACTGGAGATAAAGGACAAGACTGTCACAGAAAGGGGTCTAAAGCCAGTCTGAGATAGGGATTTTTTTCAGAATTGCCCAACACTAAACAATTCCCCTGCATTCAAAGTCAGTTACTAAGGTCTCTATATTTTCCACAGTTTGACAGCTTATGTAATTGTTTAAGCATAGATTTTTCGGTCAAACATGTAACTCCAAGCCTGTCAGGATTAAAGTTAATACTGATACTATGGCTAAACGTAAGGTGCCATTTAGCAAAGATGCCATCGCCAAAATTTGCAGAAGCGCTAAACATCAGAAATTCCTGAAATTTCAAGTGGATAACATCTTTTAATATCCTTAAGTACAGTGTTACATACATATATCACTCCACATGCAGAATGAGGCCAACAGGGCACATATCCAAAAAAACAACATACAGAAAATCAGCTTTTCTGATGTGTATATAGATTCACACCTTCATGCTATAACTAAACAACAAAGAGCCCAAAAATAAGTCATACAGTTTCCATTTATTGAAATGATAGAGAAGGAGTCAAATATTCTGAGGGGTTGAAGAAATTAATCACAAGATAGCTTTTGCAGCAGCGTTTTGAGGGATTTTAGGGTAGAGATGTGTTAATTAAGAACCAAGGCACTATAGTTTTCACAAAAGGTACAGGTACCTCTGACCCATAACAAAACATACTTGTAAATTTCCAGTAAACCTTCATTTCAACTGCCTTAGACTCGCTTAATGCCTGCCTGGATCTAAAAAGAAAAGAAAAGAAAAAAAAAAAAGTGATCAATGACAGCAAGAAACTTTTTACAGAAAGACCACAACCTTTACCTCCACCCCAAACTTCATTACAACTCTGAATCCATCACTACTGAACCAAAGCGAAATTAAACAGCCTAGATATTGACAGTAAAGTTATTCCAATATGAGAGAACTTGCTCACCCGACTACAAAGCTACCCGGGGGCAGGGAAGTAAAGAAGGCTGCTTACGTACTCGTGGAGCATCCATTTCCATTTCCCTCACTCACAAGCAGTACCAGTGGGACCACCCTGCAAGTGCCTGCAGGGCTAACGCATGCATGGGAGAAAGAAACTGCCACTATAACTTGGTTCCTAAAAAAATCCAAACTGCTGGCAGGACATGCCAAAAAAAGACCTCATTTCTTGCATTCTTTACCTAAGCAGCTAATGAAGTGCTTTTCTCAGAAGTAAACAATCACTTAGGAAAGCTCATACACTTTAGTACCCGCTGCAACCCTATTTTCTGTCTCTAGCACTAGGGCATTTATCATTCACAATTAGAAATGTTTCCAAGATCCCTGGTAACAAGTACATCTTACTACTGTAAAGTGGTTTTAGCTCTTATTTGGACTACATTCTCCTGGCCCCCACCCAGCCACAGCGAATTATTTCCTCTGCACTGCTCAGATAATCCCGTCCATTCCCGCGGGTTTATGCCCAGGCAGTCCCCTCCCTTCTAGCCAAAGTGCTGGGCTGGACTCGGCTTTGAAGAGCCGTTATCCGCCTACAGCTCCTCATCCAAGCAGCAAATCCCCGCAGCGTCCCTAACACTTCCCTTTCCCCAGGGACTGCAGAAGGGAGGGGAAGGAGGGGAAGGAGGGGAGTCGGGGTTACTCCAGGCCCCGGGGGCTCAGGAGCTCCCTCCCCCCCGGCCGCGTCATGTCCCCACACATGTGCAGCCCCGAGCACCACGCGGGCGCCCCGGCCGGCCCTGC
>VYZV01013320.1:19759-32617 GCA_013401275.1 Pandion haliaetus | reverse complement strand
GCCCGGCCCGGCGGGGCGGGGGTCGGCCCGCAGCCGGGCAGGACTCTGCCCCGGGGGGCGCCGCGGGGCGGGCGGCGGCGTGCCACGGCGCGGGAGGGGTCCCGCGGGAACTTTCTGTTACTCGGGCACCCCCCCTCCCAAAAAAAGAAGCGGCACCCCCCCGCCCCAGCGCGGTGCTGGGCGGGGGTGCGGCTGTGGTGGCAAGCCCGAGGTTCAGAGGGAAAAACCCGCCGAGGAGGATCGGCGGCGAGGTGGCGGCTGGAGGGGCGGAAGGCAGGACCGTCCCCGTGGCAGAGGGCACGGGGGACAGCGTGCTTCATCGGGATGTAAATGCAGCCCGGGCAAAACCCGGTACAAAAGCTGTATTGCATCCCACTGACTGTCAGGGGCTCGTATTTTACATGCACCTGCAGGGGCAAACATGCTCCTCTTCTAAGAAACCTAAGCATTTTGTTATTTAGGACACGTTATACTCGTGTGCATTTTGTTGCCTTTGAAGTATAAGTTATAAATATTAAAGCTTAAATGCATAGGGGGAGTATGTGTATCGGATTTTAGAATAAATTTGTTCCAACCCAGTTTGACACACACACGCCTAATGTATCCAAGATGCACTTAAACAAATGAGGAAAGAGTTATTTTGTTTTACAATGGTAGGCGCCTGTTTCAGAGACCGGTGAATGACTTAACAACAATAATTAGCATATTTATATAACACATTGTTGCTTATACATGGGTTTTTGAATCTAAGAGGCATTAAAGTCATACATAATACCATTTCCTGAACTGGAGTGATTCCTGGAAGTATGAAGCAATGACTTGTTCAGCTTTTTCACCCCCATTCAAGCTACATCTGTGCATATATTCACAGACTGAAACATGTAATCCTGCCCTGGAGGGAGTGGGTGCACATTAACAACACAATGTGTCTTCAACTGACATCTGGCTGCAAAACAAAACCAAACTGCTATTAAGGACCTTTTTTTCCATTTTTCCCTCCTTAGTTCTTTTCTTCCATCTTCCTCTCATCTCTGGAAGCTCCATCCGTATTGGAATAGGCAGCAATTATTCCAATCTCTGTAAGTAGTCTTTTTTTTTTTTTTTAAACTGCATTAATTGCATGCCTTCCAGTCATGTACAGCTGTAGGAATATTATATTTAAAGTCCTCTAGCAGATAAACATCAATCCATTAAAAAGCAAATAGCTTCCTGACCAAGAAAACAACTGAGTTAACAGAAATGGTCTTAATCTTGTGATTACACAGACAGCTCACAGAAAGGACTGAGAATTGTCTGAAATAGAGGACCATAAAATTTAGTGTCAGGTACAAGTAATATTTCCTTTTAATAAAAAAAAAATCCTCCTCTTCAGCATTTTCTCCCACAACAACAAATTAGTACATAGCTGCTAAAACTGATTTACAAATTGAGCACACTGACATCAGTCAAAATTTATATAATTTTGGCACTCACTAGTGAAACAAATGTGGCTAAAAATTACTTCTAGTCATTGAAATAAAACAATTCCTGACATTTGACTTCCTTGTGCTCTCCTTTTTGTGACTGACTTTGGTAGTTTTTACATGGAAGTTTTTTAAAAAGGAAGTAGGACATTATAGGAAGCAATGCTGCCCATGTCACTGGTCCTCTTTTGGCAGAACACCACATGTATGCAGGGAAGCGGTGTAGCATGTCCAATCTCTTAGATGAAAGAATGCATAAAGATAAAAATAAATGCAGAACAATTAAAACAACCAAGATACCTCTCAGAGCAAGTGCTGCAGCTCAAGAAAAGCCATGCTGAAATGTTGTAAATAGATTATGACTTCGGCAACAACTTTCAAGCTAAGCTGCTCATCGTGGGTGAGAAATCATATGATTAAACCTGAAGTTTAAAGAAAGAACAGGCAAAAAGTTATCTTACTTACTTTGGAACATACATAAAGGAATATCAGAGTCAGGCAGCTGCTGTCATTAACAGACTAGAAATATTACCAAGCTTAATGTTTGCTGCCACAGCCTACCAACTTGGAGAAATTATTCATAGTGTCAAGACCAGCTTCTGTCAACACTAGGTATTTGTAGGATCTAACCCTAAGATAACTTTGGTAACTAGGAGCAGAGTTTGGTTGGTAAAGCTGAAGACAGTGCAAAACCAAGTAAAGGCAAAGTGTTGTCTTTCAGATTGCCTGGTAATCCCTTAAACTCCTAGAAAAACCATGTTAAAGTTGGGCCCAAGAGCAAGTGCAAAATTAGTAGTTGCTGATTAAAATTGTTCACCCTCTGGCTACCTAATACATGACCAAGTGGCATCACCCGCATCATAGAAAATATGTAATAACAATACAAAAATGACAGGAAATTTTAAATGCTTTCATCAGTATAGCTGCATGTGGCAGTCTACTTATTAGTGAATTGCCTGTAGACTTGGCAAAAAAAATACTTGTAATGTGCTTATGTTGTTACAGGTTAATATTGCAAAAACACTGTTTAGATTATTTTTCCACAGAACTGTTGGTTTTACATTATGCGTGAAATGACATTTCATAGCACTGCATTACGTGTGTAGCCAGTGTATGTTTAGTTTGGGGATTCGTATCAGAATAATATTTCTTATCCATTCTTTGCTTTCATGTTCCTTGACCTTTAAGCTCAGATTTTTCCCTGCCATTGCCCCTCCCAGAGAGACCACTTCTTCATGGCAAGACAACTTTGTATTGCATTAACTTTAAATTAGTGTCGAGTTTTGTAATAGAACTGTTGCAGCAAACAGTTCAGAGTAGTCTGAGTATTGCCCTAATTTCCAAACGGGTGTCTATGTCTCTTCAAAATTAAGTGCTTTTAGGACAGTATTTTTGTTTTACTTTGGCCTTAACTGAGTACAGTTCAGCCAGGCCCAACATTCTGGCCTTCTATGTAAGGGCTATCGTGTTTAATTACTGTAACGCCTAGACTGTGAAATGTTCTACTGACAATAACAGGTAATATTAAGACAATCCCAGGTGGGCATTAGCCACAAAAAAAAAAAACAACAAAGCAAACCAAACCAAACCAAAATGTGGCTTGTATTACACTTTTATAGTGAACATGGAAAGAGACTGCTGTTATCCTAGGCTGATACTATGTACTACAGGAAGGAGATGAGAGTGGGTTCTTCAGCTATGCAGAATTCACATATGTGAGGTACTAGACCTGTTTACTCTCCCAACACTGAATTTCCTAAGCAAGTGCAAAGGCCTGGGAGGAGGACTGCAGCTCCTCTCATACAGACTCAGCTGTGCCTCAAGAATACTGCTCTTGTACAGGACAAAGGGGTAGAGTCACACAAATGAAGTCCAGGCAAGCTAATACTCAGGAATGGAGCTATGTGACTTCAGCCACACAGGACCAAGGTGGGTTGACAGTTTCAGCATTTAATGGAACTTTCGGAGCAGAAATAAAATTTGCTATTAGCATTGTTGCTTTAGATGTTTCTTTCTGAGAGAAACATTGGCTTTTCTTTGCAAAGTGTTTTTAGCTTTTGGCCAGGTAAGTTTGTTTGGTTTTTAAAGTAAAAAGTAAAAGTTATCTCTAGAAAATATCTGTGACAGTGAATATAAATCACTATTAACCAGCAGTCATGAACCTCGGTCACTGTTTAATACTTAAATGAAGGGGGCCCAAAACTGTCAGAGAAGCAAAAAGGCAGACAAATAGTTCTAGCCAAACTGCCTTCCCTTCCTGCATGCAGCTGCCTCCTCCACCTCCTCCCTAGCAGTTCTAAGATTCATCTCTGAAGAAATGGATTGTAAGCACAAGTAAAAGCAAACAAATGAACTGATTTTTCAATTATCCAGATTGCCAATACACATCAGCTATTATAAAAAGATAGTTATTTTACAACTGTAAGCGACTATAGTTACATATTTCAATATTAGTAAATTTTACAATTTTCATCTGCATGAAAACCCACCTAAGCCAGGCACAGGGACATACTTGCTACAAAGGAAAAGTGCAGAAAATCCTGATCCTAAAACCAGTAGGCACTTGAGCAGACACTTTGGATGCTGTCCCTCAGCATTCGGCTCACATGCAGTAACTGCACAGCTGGCTGCCCACTGTGTTGTCATTGACTACAGCACTGCTAGCTGTGCTCTGAGACCCCAGGATGACAGTGGAAGGTTGAATAAACTTCTACTCTCAAACAAGGAAATCTTTCTGTGCACAGCAAGAATAAAACGCTGTCTCTGCTGCTACAGACTAGGCATCTGTAGATTTTGTTCTTGTTGGAAAATCCTGTATTTTTCCCAGAATGGTCTCCAAACTCAGCCAGTTTAACACAGTTGTCTAGAGGCCAGTACTCGATGAACATAACTTCACATTCACATGCACAGGTGGAGCCCAGTGCCTCAGTTCAAACAGGTGAAAAGACTGGGTGATTTTGGGTCTGTGCAAGTATCTTACAGTGGTTCTATAGGCTGCACCAGATTTGAGATATACGGAAAGACAAGAGATTGCTTCAAGCCTCTGCATGACAGCTTTGCTGTGAGCTTGTGTCCAGGAGAGAGTACATTATGCCAGGAAGTTTAAGAGACAGACTGATAGCTCTGCACCAAGACTTCTGCACCCCACAGCAGTATATTCCCTTGCACTTGTGGGATGCTTTGAGAAACGTCCGTGATCAAAGCACCAACATCTACCACCCATTACCAGTCTCTTTCTTCTCTAACAGAGAACGCCAGAAACCATGTAGGTGTATGATGCCAGGCAGTGAGGGAAACACTGTAGTTGCCCCGTCTTCTCTAAGTGCATAGCAAAGTTTAATCCCCAGAATAATCTGCTCTTTATTTTCCTTCACTGATTTTTTTTCTCAAAGTGTGGATGTTTTCTGAAGGCACCGAAGAGGCTCCCATCTCCCTTTCCTTAAAGGTGTACTGCATATCTCCCCCCTGCAGTTGTCCACATTGCATTTCAGGCTTTAATGACTCCCAACTTTGCAGAAGAGAAGGATGTTCAAATGCCTCCAGAACCACACCTCAGAATTCTTTGTTCTTCTCCCCTAGTAAGTCATATCCTGCTCAGTATCTTTCTGCCATCAATTTATTTTATGATGGCTTGAAATCATCTGTTACATCAAGAATGATTTTTTCACTTTTTCATTTATTAGACTGGAATCTGTACTAGGAAGGTATCAATTTCCAAGCCTGACAATTTCCACTGTAACTACTGACTTAATGCTTTAGTTACAGCAGTTTCTCCCAACTCCTACCTCCCATTCCCGANTGCAAAAATACAGATTAGAGTCCAACCTTGCTCCCTATGAAGTAAATAGAAATGATGCTTTAGTTTTTGAAGGGGATCTCATCAAAGCAGTACAAGCAGCCATGCTGAGAAACCTCTCAGAGAAGAGTAGGGGGGAGATCTATTTTAGAGGCGCTGAGCACTATTAACTCTTGCAGTCTGACACTTCATTGTTATATAATGATTGTATTGAGCTATATGTTCAAGCACCTAAAAATGCAGTAGATGCCCAGACACCTTTATGCAGAGCATCTTTCAAGGAGAGGTGGACACCTAATTGATTATGAGCTTTTGTAAAGCCTACTTAGAACCTCTATCGTCAGATGCTTTGAAAATTTGGCCTCAAATTCAGAACTGGCAGAAGCAAGCAATTTAGTTGGCTTTGACAGCATTTATGCAAACAGTGATTTTAGCTCGAAGACTTTCATACATATCTTGCTAGAACTCCCTGAAATCCCTCAGACCATTTTTTAAAAATAATGACATTATGTGACATTGAGACACCTACAGTGTTGATCACTGTCTATTCTTAATGCAAATAGTGCTTCTATGACACTTTGACACTTTTGGCCTCTTTAATTCTAAGTTTCTTATCTTTTAATTGCTGTTTTTAGTTGCAAGCATGTTAATTCCTTTACTTCTATCATTAAAATGAGTATTTTCCTTTCAGCAATTGTTTTCTTTCTTCCTTAGAAGCCTTATAAAAGCAAATAGTGAAATGTGTGCCGTTTCTAATTTTTTTTACTTTTGAATTTCTCCTATAGGCAAGTAATCTTTTTGAGTTTAATGGCTTAAGAGAAGCAGCTCTGTAAGCATTTGATCTTTACAGGTTTTCAGTATCCTATCTTTATTTTGAATTAGCTGCAAAATTGTTACAGGATTACTTCTACTTAAAAGACACAACTAAGACTGAAGCTTTATCGTGCTAGGTCCTGCACAAAATAACTGGCCTTATCCTTCCAGATTGCAGGTGTCTAGATAACATAAAAGGTGGGAAGAGAAAAAAAGGTTGGCAGAAAAATTAATTGCTTTAAGATTACATAGCAATTTAAGGAGAAATCAAGGCTCTCCTGGCTCCTGGATTGGTGTCTGTCCATTACATGGCATTGACTCTTGCTGACAAGATACTGCACTAGCTATTTTCTCTTGTAGCATCTTTTTTTCCATCTTTGTCCAATCCCATATCTGTCTTTGTTCTTGAGGTTGAAGGAACAGACTTGCTGCAAGACAATTTCCAGAACATTTATTCTGCTTTTACTTTTTCACAATATGATTATTTTGTGTGACTGAATTAATTGTCCACAGACAACCTGTCGTCCATCAGGCTCAGACCTGATAGAAATATTCTGAAGTTACACCTAACCTCAGCTTTCACTTCCCACTTACTTAGGACAGAAAAGTAACTACAAATGGCCTGTAATATTTTGTCTAGGTAGATCACAAATACAGGTGGGTCTTCCTTCCACTGGGGAACCCAAGAGATACATAGAAATGACATATTATGCATCAGAAAGTTAAACACTTCAGTCAGTACAACAGCTTTCTGAGTCACTCTAAGTCATTTAATAGGCTGCTTCCAATTTTTAAACGTTGAAAACAGGCCCCTACTTACAGAATGGGTTAAATCAGGGATTTCCATAGCAAGGACTCAGGACCTCAAAGAGATGAGCTTTACAAAAGAGATCCCAGGTCCTCTCGGGGTGAGAGTAATACAGTACATGGCAGAGCACCCAGCAGATTGCGAGCTATTTAGTCCCAGTTGGAAGACTAATTATTACTAGGAAAACCTCATACTGAATTTTGCTTCTAATCCACACTTAACCATCTCCTCTTATTAGCAGAGTTCAGTATTTTGGGCTAAATGCTCCCCATTTATGATTATTTACAAGTTAGACTACTAAGGTAAGCAATGGCCATTTTCCCTCTGCAAATGCACACAGTATGCAAGTGAGTCATTAGCCCAAACAACTGGCAAGAAGTACAAGAATCCACTAAAAAAGTAGGTCATAGAAAGCCCAGTGCAGAGCAGAAGAGACTAGAGTTTTTAGAAATTTGTAAACCATGTTTCTTTGTTGTCATCTTAATGTATTGCCCTGAAACTTGCCTCTAAAGGTGCAAGGATTAGGCAGCCTACTATGCAATCCTCGTTCCCTGTTCAGCAAACAAATGTAAAAACCCTGCAGACTTGAACAGACAATGAAAGCTCTGAATGACAAACTAATACTCCTGGTTCATTGCAGGTGCCATGTTGACAAGTAGCCCAACAATATCCAGTCATTTGGTATTGTAATTATAACTCTGCCTCAGAGACACACTGGCAGAAGAATGTGAATCCAAAGTGATTTCTGTTTTGGCCTGGAATTTGGTGCTAGAGAAAGAATACACACTGCAAAGAGAAGCAACAAAGAGTAGCTATTTGGGATAACTTTTATGCACCATTTGAAGAGTATGTTAAACTACACTAACAATCAGGCTCCTCACACTAAACACATTTGTGGAATCAGCTGTTCCTTTAGAAAGAATATGGAACATTCAGTAATAGATTGAAAAAGCAGTTACAATGTATTCATGCTGTTGTGTGCTGGGGTGAATGCTGTATAGTACATTTCTGAGCATGAGTCTCAATCAGAAACTGTCCCAAGGTTTAGGGAGAGCACAAAATCAGAATACCACCAACAAAGATATTGTATATACATAGACACTTTTAGAAAAGACTTTGCTTTTAGAGCAGCACAATCCTAAATGGAAACATGAGTGGAAAATGTACTTTTGCAACTTGATCCTATTAGCCAATCTGAAGGACGTCTAAACACCTGATAGAAGTCTAAAATAAAAAAAAGCTAGGTTCAGAGCTACATTTCTGTGCTCCTGATTAAAAAAATGTTTCTGCTGAATGAAGCAAGCTGTAAATTGGAAATTCTCCCAAAGTTGGAGACGTAAGATCATGCTTCAGGAGTGCTGGAGCACCCATAGAGGTGTCATGGTTTAACCCCAGCTGGCAACTAAGCAGCACATGGCCACTCACTCACTCCCCCCAGGTGGGATGGGAGACAGAATCAGAAGAGTAAAAGTGAGTTAACTCATGGGTTGAGATTAAGACAGTGTAACAGGTAAAGCAAAAGCTGCACACGCAAGCAAAGCAAAACAAGGAATTAATTCCCTGCTTCCCATCGGCAGGCAGGTGTTCAGCCATCTCCATGAAAGCAGGGCTCCATCACACCTAACAGTGACTAGGGAAGACAAATGCCATCACTCCGAACATTGCCCCTTCCTTCTTCTTCCCCCAGCTTTATATGCCGAGCATGACATCATATGTTCTGGAATATCCCTTGGGTCAGTTGGGGTCAGCTGTCCCAGCTGTGTCCCCTCCCAACTCCTCGTGCACCCCCAGCCTACTCACTGGTGGGGTGGGGTGAGAAGCAGAAAAGGCCTTGGCTCCGTGTAAGCACTGCTCAGCAGTAACAAAAACATTCCTGAACTATCAACACTGTTTTCAGCACAAAGCCAAATCACAGCCCCATACCAGCTACTGTGAAGAAAATTAACTCTATCCCAGCCAAAACCAGCACAAGGTAGAAATAAGAACTTTTCCCCAGATTTTCAAACATTTAAAACTATGATTCCCAAATACAGCCAAGGACAGCATGGTAAAATGCAGGGCTAAAGCTAGTATCAAGGTACCTTAATAGTATAGAAATGACATCTTGTGTCTGGTCTCTGATTTAAGGTAATTGTAAATTTCTTTAGTTGCCATCAATGCAAAAATACTAAGGAATTGAGGGGCAGAAGAATTCACCAGAGATAAGAATCTCTCTTCCTTATATTGTGTCTTGCACAGGTTTCTGCATCATGGTCATCTAAATCATATAAGCACAGCAGAGCATTAAGCACCAAACTAACATGTGCCATGTGTTGTTTATTCTCGCATGCTCTCACCAAGCTTAAGAGTTGTTAAATCATCTTTATCACTGGCACCAAAGGTTTCAAAGCCAGGCTGCAGGCAAGAATGAAGGCTATGATTTTTATAAAGTGCAAAGGGTTACATTGCAGACAATAGTTCATGCTGGTGGATGATCAGGGCATTATCAGACTTGGTGGTTGATGCAAGAAGGGCGTACCCGCTTTAACAGATACATAATTCAATGGTCATTTGAATAAGAAAAAAAAAATTGGTATTACTAACATAGGAAAACACAAATTTGGATGTACAATAGCTGTAAAGTATTATGTGTATTTTAATGGTGCAGGTTAATTGTCAACTTGTGGATTAATTTCATGCATCACATTTATATAATATTGCACGTTAACTGAAATTTGATAGGATAATTTTGATGTTCTTAAATTACTAATTTTCACTTCATAAATTCATTCAAGTGTGTGCTGATTTAGAACACAAACCTTGAAAACCATCAGCATGCCATTGCGTGGCACACTCTGGTTGGGAACAGGTGGGCTTAGAACTGGAAAGCGCTTCTCCGAAAGAGACTTTGTTAGCTCCATCATCTGTAGTAAAAATTGTTTTCAAATCAATTTTACCTCAGGGTGAAACATACTTTAAAGACAAAATACTTGGTGCTAGCCTCTACTGAGATAGAAACATCATCTTGGAAAGGCATTTTCACACAAATGAAACTATCTCAAAAGAATTTTTTTTGTGTAGAACTTAAACTTTGTTGAGTCAGTACCACACTGAATGTGATGCCTATGTCTGTCCCTGCCTGCTGCATGACTACACGCCTATGCCTCTGTTTCCTCCTCAAAAGGCATTTATGTATTTTTAGTCTTCATGGGTTTTTTGGTTATTTTGTAGCTCCCCTTTAGAATAGATGGAAGATTTGTATCATCTGGATTCACAAAAGACATTATTTGCTCTTGCTACACCTGGGAAATACAGCTTTATGGGATAGGTTTGCACACCCTTTTTTTTGAACCATCATTGTCCCCCATTGCTTTTCAGTCCAAAAAAATTGGATATGCCCATATAATTAGAGTTTACAATCTTAATGGTTCTCCCTGAAGATAATAAAACATTGCAGTGTTTTTCCAGCATTTTCATAAAGACTCTATCCCAAAGTGACTTACACAGTTCAACAACGACTAGCAGAAACAGGAAGCATAATACTACTTTTTGGATGAGAGAGGTGTTTATCTTTAAGTGACCTTCAAAGTAAAGCCAGTGAAGTAGTGAAAAGTAAAACAGGAATCTTCTGTTGCAGGAACTGCAGATAACTTTCTTAGATCCAAAAAGTGGTGAAATTGTAGCCTGTGAGAGAACTGTGTTGAACTAGTAAAAACAGGAACAGTGAACAAGAAAAATACAGAAGAGTGTAGTCTGGAGCAAGTTCAAAGAGGTTTAAAGTAATTAGGGCAACTTCAAACTAGGTTATGAACTAAGCAAACTTTATGGAAGATATAAATATGTGAGATGCATACCAAGACAAATTAATAAATTTGCCAATATATTATTTTTTCCTTTTGCATAATTTTCTTGCAGGTGAATTCTTTTTTGATATTTGCAATGACTGTGTAACCAGTCTAAAGTTAACAAAAGTTGTTCCCATTTACACAATGACTGTTTGGTAGCACAAAGTAATGGTTGCTTAGCTGCTTCTTTTATAATGTTTTAACTATAAATAAATAAATAAATAACCCAGACAAGAATACCCACAACCTTAATTGCTGGGAATTCTATGCCATTTTACCTCCAAATTGTCCGAGATGTCTACCAGAAATACAGTAGCCGTTTGGGAAACGTACTGCAAGATGTTCTGAAAGTACAAAACAATATGATCTGATTATTAGCCTCTAGATTGCAGAGCTGCCAGGTACAAGCATACAATCTAAGATTTACTGTAACAGTATGTTGTCAATGCTGATGGTATTTATAAATGCATATGGGGGTACTGATAGCTTCCACTGGAGCAGCTGTGTGGAGAATTGGAAATCATGAACAATTACTCCAAACTGCATGATTTTGCAGCTATGAAGGATGACAAAAAGGCTCAAAATTAAAAATATTGGAGAGCAAACAAAAACGTGATGCAGCAGAATTGCCTGTCTTCTGTTGGGTACCAATTTGCACACTAGCCCTCTGTGCCTTTACTTTCAAAAGGTAGTGTTTTTCAAGTTGGGCTTGGACTTTTATTTGCCTGTATTTGGAAAGTTTTAGGTTGCTCATAAAATAACCTGAATACAGCTCTAGTACTCTAATGAAATTTAAAGCTGATTTCTGAAGAGTCTTTCTACACAAAGGTCTTCTTTGCCAAACTTAAAAACTTTTTATTCTGTCATTAATGAACTATTTTCCATCTATTTTACCTCTGTTTGTCATTATTGGAAGGCTCTACAAAACCATACAACTAAACGATGTCAGTGTAGCCATTTGCACACTCAGATGCACTTGTCAGAAAGTAGTCTCTTTTTATCTACCATCAAAACAAGACCACTTTCAATAGCACTACTGGTGAAGTGTGGAAGAAAAAACCCTAATAATACCTTCTTTGAATAATGTAGGAGGGTTTTTTTCCCTCTTTTATGGATAATTTTCAGACTTCCTGATCTCCATGAATTTGTTTGTTCCTTATAGTACGTTAATAGATTTTTAACCTAACGAACTGGAATACATAACAAGTTGTTCTTTCAATTATTTGCTCAGTCTGTATGGCTGGTCACTGACATTCCATGTGATATTTTGTATTGTGCAGTTAATGTGTCAGAAAAGAAAAAGACATACTCTTCCTTGCATAGAGATTCCCCAACTCCTTTTAAAATTTTGTATCGGGCAGCTGCTGTTTGAATGTTTACGGACATCAAACAAAACAGCTATTTTGAGTAGCCAGTGAAAGCTAAACACCTATTGCTTGCTGGCATTGCATTTCCAGTGACCACTCTCTCCTCGGGCATACCCTCAGAACTTTCAGACTAGGAAGGGGTGATCCTGTTCAGATATGACAAGCAATGACACTCCTACCAGCACTCCCATTTCTTATGCAAATATGTTTTGCACAGGTGAATATTAGCATGGCCTGAAACTCTTGTTTTTCTTAAATTACAGGGCTTAGGCTGGTATCATCTCTCCTTTTAGAGTAGGAAATTCTTGTTCATGCATGTATGTATGCATAAAGATAAAAGGAACCATAGTACACTATCAAAGGACAAGATAAAATTGCTCATTCCCCCCCCTTTCTAGGCAGAGATGAGTGATTCAGTTGTCTACTCAGCGCCTAAGAATCAACAGTAGTCCTGGGAAGTGACTTCAATCTTTCAACTGAGGAGCCAGTCAAAGATTTGGCTTCATGCAGAGCTGCAGACCCTACAATATAGGATTTAATGTCTCTGCAAACCAAACCTGAGTTAATGTCTCCATAAATTTACCCAAGGGTTTATTAAGATTATTCAAAAAATCCTTCCCCACTCTATCAAACTGAGTTCCTACCCTTAATTGTCAAACTGTAAAGGAATTGTGAGTCATACTTACAGCTAAGAAGCCCTTAATCCAGTCCTTCAGGTTTGTGCAAGTACCAGATCTCTCTTTTTTTCCCCTCATTCTTCTATTTTGTGTGTTAAGCTGGGGCAAAG
>VYZV01013319.1:11135-22775 GCA_013401275.1 Pandion haliaetus | reverse complement strand
TGATGTCCCATGGCATGGAATAGCTCCTTGGCTAGCTCAGGTCAGGTGTTCCAGCTGTGCCCCCTACCAGGCTTCTGTGAAAATTAACCCTATGCCAGCTGAACCCAGGACACCTTCTTATTATCCAATATTATATTAAGGAAGTTTCCTAGGAGACAGAACAGGGACATACATTGAATCCTACTTCATACACATTTTGGAAGATCCTTTACAGACTGATTTGATTTGGTAGCCAACATTCTGAAGAATTTAATCCCAAAGCAACTTCTTCTGGCTTCACCTTAGGTGCACAGTGAAGAGGTATATGTACAAAATGTACTACAAATTATGAATGTGCTGAACCACAGACTAGCCTCTTCTAGATTCTGAGTGGTTTGAAATTGTGATCCCCACATACAAGACAGATAAGAGAGATGGAAGCAATGCAAAAAAATGTCAAAGAAGTGGTTTCAAATGCTTTATTTTCTCCTCTTATGTTTTGGGTACTAGCCACCTTTTAAGAGCCCCATAGGAGAAACAGGTTACTGATCACAGAGTAGCTTAAATGAGATAACCCTTGCAGCAACTTGTATAAAGTATGTGCTTCACTGTCAGACAAGACAGCATAAAGCTTTGTCTTGTTCTGATAAAAGATCTATCCAATAGGAAACACAATTTTAGAAATGGATCATAGGAGACCAACACATTTAAAGACATTTTTACTGGCTTTGTCTCCTTTGAGACAGACTGACAGGCAAATTTGAAAGTGTGTCTTTTCCTCTGAGTTTTGGAAGGTTATCTTTTAGGTTGATTTTAGGTTCTGTGAAACATTGATAACAACCTGCCAGAGCTGATGTGTTTACATCGATTTTTCAGAGGTAGGAAACATACATATCTTATGAACTGAGTAGGTCTTAAAATAAAATCGTGGTGGATTTCAGTAAAAGTCACTTTATTACAAACAATTAGAGCTAAAAAGGCACACAGAAGTGGGATGCTGAAAGATTTATCTGCTTAGAAAGTCCTTACACTTCTAGCTACCTTATTAATTTTGATGTTTAATTAAAAAAAAAAAAAAAGAGTGGCTGAATGTCCTTCAGTTTGCTAGCTTTTTTGTCTTTGCTTTGGTAAAGAAGTCAATGCCCTGAGTCTGGGGTGAAGAAGGGAACAGGGAAAGTGAATATGAAATAAAGAATAAAGAGCTTAATATTTTTCATTTGTGCTGAAAAAAAAGAACTATAAAACTACAAACAAAACTTCGTGTGCAATTATATATTATAACATTATCAAGAGAATCTGTAACTGAACATTTATGACCCTTTCTAAAAATGCTATTTATAGGTAATGCCATGTCTGACATGGGGCCTTGCAATGCAAGGTCACAGAGATATTCAGTAAATAGTTACCTCAAATGTAAAACTGGATGCATGTTAAATTCCAAATACACATGAGGAAGGTTCTGTACTAGCCTAGCTGGAACTGAACATGCATGAGGAAATAAGAGCTAGCACAATTTGAAGCCACATTTATACCTTTTAATCAGTCTAGTCTGCTTCCCACTTGACAATATACCTTCAGCAATCCTGAAAGCTCATCTATTCTATACAGGCTTTTTCAGGGCTCTAAGTGCTGTGAAACGTTACTTGGACTCTCCATTGAGAATCCTTTATGACTGTATGTTCCTTCCAAAACCCCTGATACCCCATGTTGGGGCTAGTCAATGGGATGTTAGAAAGCAGATAAGTAATTTTTTCCCCATGCTGCTTGTACTGCAGAAGTGCAGACAGAGTTTTAAAGCTTCAATTTGCCTCTCTGGTTTTTGTACTAACATATGTGCCATTAATATTTCATCTAGAAATATTTATTAGAATCTTTCTACACGTATGTGTAACTCCAGTCTTTAACTTAATGTTGAACGTTAGTGCAAAGATTATAGTTGATGGACTGAAGTGCTTCTTCAAGCGGGTTTGCCACATCGGTGTTACTTTCTGGACATACCTCTCATAGAGTTGTCCACAGTATAATTTCTAAGTAAGGCCCTATACAGACATGTCACGAAAAGACAAGGTGTACAGAGGACTCCTTTTCAGTTTCACAAATCCATGGACAAATCAGAGTGGTTAAAAGAAAATCAAGCTACTAAAACAAGTACTTGAAAGGGTTCTGGATCATGTGTACAGTAAGCCTTTCCTTTACACATGATTATAATGGCAGCTTTCAGATACTGGTTTATAAGCGTGCAAGTGTAAAGAGTCTCTTGGTGATACCAGGCCATATTTACAAATACCTCTTTTAATCTTTTTTCCAATTTCTCTGGCTTCCTTGACACTTTTCTCTGAACTCCCTTCAAAATGTCATCTTCTTATTTTAATAATCCATATCAGTTTTCTTGTTGGCTAATTACAAAAAAAAAAAGCCTTATTTTGCAGAAAGCTTCAAATCTGTTCTTCAATATTATAAGGCATTTAGAAAACTCTTCCAAGAGCATTAAGACAGTTTTGGTGTTAACAATCTCTATAGATTGTGGCTAGGAACAGGCATCTTTTTACCGTTGTGCTGGTATGTCACCCGCTGAAAATACCTGCACTCTTGACTGTTTCCATGAAAACTGCTGAGTGCCTTGGTATACAGAAAGCTGAAGTACAGGTCAAAGTTCCCATCACTATACCACACCTGCGAGAGTCGATACATCTAACAGCTTTGTCACATTCCTTCAAAGCAACTTAATTTCCTCTCAAACAGTCCTTTGCATAATTTAAGAAAGTCTTTCTTTTAAAGTATAAAAAAGACATATCTTTCACAGATATTTCCTCTCCGTGTCTCCTTAAGTGTAGGAAGGCTTTTCTGGAATTTTCTTGACAGTGTAGTTTGGATGTTACAAGATCTCTGCATGTAAATCACATGCCTCTAAAACATCCCTGCATTTATCCTAGGATCAAAAATTGTCTTACTGTGAAGTAAGTGTTCTGCTAACATTAGTGCTCCATATTAAGGCAAACAATTTTCCAGCTTCTTGAGATTCTTACTTATTTTGGGGTATGCCTGAAGTTCTTCACTGGTTTTCGGTTGGCACAAAAAGTTTTGGGCTTAGGTATTTCCTTCCCCTTTTACTTCCTGCTGGGTCATGTCTTCACTTTTTATAACTTGGTATCTCCAGAAGTAATTTGTAATTTTTTTTTTTTAATGTATTTTGAATGGCTTTTGTGAGCCTGCTCTTATAAGATTTCTGGCCCATTTTACAGGTATAGGAAGAAGTATGTCAAGTCTGTCTTGGCTAAGGCATCTGAACTTAACCAAAACAGCTAACCTTCTGAGAGCTCCATCACTTACCATAAGACAATTCCATGTCTAGCCAACATCTGTGCCTGCTCAGCCATTCTCAAAGACAATAGAACATAACAGAATAATTTTGAAATCACTTGAAAATGGGAGTTTAAGAGCAAGTTAAATAGAGTTACTTCTTAATATTAACAATAGTACTGATTCATCTTTAGATATTCAAAGAAATATTTTGAAAGTGTTCTCAAGCTTGAGAAATCTATACACTTCAAGCAAAACACAGAGACACAGGCTGTTTGAAATTTATCATTTTGCTTTTTTTTTTCCATCCACAGAAATAATGTTACTGTAATTGACACATTCCCAGAAGAACATTCTGGCAAATGTTCCTGCTTTGTTTCATTGAAGTAGGATTTTCAACTGAAAAACATTTCACATAAATATTTTACTGGCTCTACTTAATTCTTTTTTCTCAGATAACCCTGCTGTTCCTTCCCCTATATGGTTGGAGACATTACAATAATTGTTCCCTTATTAAAGATATGTTTTCCTTCCTGGATGCCTTCACTCCTCATACTGTAAGTACAAACCTAAACCTACCAGAGAGTATGGTGTGGGAGGAAATGCTACATAAGAGATTCCTCCTAAGTAGCTGTATTGGGAGCCTTGTGGAAGACATTGTATTGAGGAATTAGTGACCTTGAACAGACCATGTTTCCTCTATTGTTCCTTATACTCAGGGCTTGAGCAGTCTGTACGGTAGCATGAGCAGCCACTGTAGGGGAACATGCTGGCATGCCCCATGCCAGCCTGTGCTGCACTGGTGGGCATTATGGCAGAGGTACCATCCCAGCCTGCCAGGAAACTTTCTGTTACCTGAACAACTTCCTAATATAATCTGTAATTTGTAATATCTTCAGGAAGAGTAAAATCTATGTGGATCAAAGGGTGCAACATAGTCATCCTGATCTGGAGACTGCTGTACATGGAGGAGTCAGTGATCCACATCACAGTTAACCTGAGCAGGCCCAGCCCTGTGCTGCACTGGGCTCGGCTGCATGTCCAGCGCTGCCTTCAGGCTGGGCTGTGCTGCACAAATTCTTGGCCGCAGGACAAACTCAACCAGCTGGTTGTAACAGTGGAGCTTGCAGGCAGCTCCCACCCACTCCGTACCAGCGATTATGCCACATGCACAGCCTCACCTTTATCCAACTGTCCAGCAAGAAGCTCAAATGTGAACATCCATTCTGTTTGACAGTACCAATGATGGAACAGAATTCTTTTCTTTAAGAAAATAATATGTAACAGCTTGAATAGCCAAAATGGAGGACAATTCTCCGTGGATGGGATCTGTGCAGTGCACTCTAGGGAAACCCATCCGTGCCCTGTCTGATGCTGTATGCATGCAGAGTGCCCAGCATCTGAAGGGACATAAGATTTACTTGCTATCTATAGTACTTTTTTTATTCTATCTTATTTAAACAGTTACTTTATTAAACCATTTCTTGTCCGGCCTTTCTTACTGAGATGCAGAAAGAACCCTGCACAATCTCTCTCTCACTTCAAACACCAAGCACAGAGCAGTAGAGAATTCAGGGACTAGGATTTTCTTCAAGAAAGGATTTGAAAAATAAGACAAAGAAAATGTGTGGGTATGAATAGTTTGTTGGAGAATTTATTCAAAGATCAGCAGTGTTAAAAACCAGAAAGTATCATCAAACTCCAACGTCATGCAAAAATCAGCTTAACTTTGGACAAAAGAGATTTTGCCCTTTGGATTGGTACCAAACCTTAAAATATGCAGGAGGAAAAAAATGTGTTCAGAATAGAGTAGGAAAAATTACTTAATTTGGCAAAACCTGTTTAGTGGCAAGACAGCCAAAGGTACAGAAAGAACTTCAACCCTTACAGGACTGGCACTCTGCAAATGGAGACTAAAAGATTGAGCTGAGAAGAAAATTACAGTGAATGCAAGAAGGAGCTTATTTCAGTGTAAACACGGAAGAGCCTGAGATGACAACTGTACCTGCTATTTGGCTGCAAGTTATAAACCAAGAGATTATAGAGCATTCCCAATACTTGTTGCTGCATGAACAGCAAGCTAATAGACCCTGTGCTTGCAATACTAACTGAACATTGTCTTAGAACAAGCAAACAAACAAGGAAGTTTTAGTGCTTCACAGACTCAATGGCAAATTATTGCTAAATCCTTGGCTTAGGTGTAAGTCAGGAGAAAAAGGAGGTTATCAGTACAGCCTCCCAGTCACCACAAACTGTAAGAATAATGTCTTAGGGGTGGGTAGTTATAATCATAAGGTAATACCAACTGGAGTAAGAGTTATATTACATATTTGAATCTTAGTGACAAATGCTATGCTCAAATGGAAAGCTAAAAGTGATCCAGAGCTGCCTGTAGTTTATGATTCTATAATTAATATATGGATTAACATTTTCAGTTTTCTTTAAGGATCATATACAATTATATATCAAGAAAGTTTACTGAGTATCACCTGATCCTTTTTTTTTGCCTCAGAAATCAACTGAGAGCACAATGATTACTAAATATTCTTTGAAAGTTATAAAAAATGAGCTTGTTTCTGAGAGTTGCATTTGATAGCCTGAGGTAGTACACAAATAAGGAAAATTGTGAAATTATGTAAAAATTTTCAACAAATTAAACACATCAAAAACATTTTCAGCATATATAAAATTATTCTCTATAATTACTCTCTTACAGAAAAATACCTTCATTAACCACTTTTGAGATGGGCATCTATTGTAGAAAAAAATGCCCAGAAATACTATATGAATTCATTTAGTTCAGGAAAGGCAAAAGAATTTTTGGACTAACTTCTTCCCCTTGACTTCTAGTGTTCTTGAAAATACACCCCCTACAAAACTTCAAATATGGATTTGCAGCTTTTTTTTATTAAATCATTTATTATTTAAAAAAATAGAGATTTAAAAATAAAACATTACTATTCATATAAATTAGAAAAAAATATGTTACTGAACATACTTTGGTATTAAAATAAATAAATACACTTCATTGCCGATTACTCTGTAACCAGCAGCTGTGTTCAAGTCATGACTAAATGTGAATAATCCAGGGAGGAAAGATCTGGCAAATTTACAGTAGTTACCTGTATCACTACTAACAGCAAGCCTTCCTCTTAGCTCTAACTGCCTACACAGGCAATTAAGCAGAACTTCCAGACCCACCATAATCACACCATCTGGAAACACCTATGAGCTTTTTGCACTGTGTATTTGTTGCTGGTTTACACTTTCTGCTATACTGGGCTGTAAGAACTGCCATACCTTATTAAGTCCTGAACAGATCATGTTGGGGCTGTTCTAATTTCCTCCATTTCATTGATATGCTAAACAATTGTAACTGTTTGAGTTAAATGGCCACTGCATTAATATGTACCCATGTTTTCAAAAAAGCTCACACTCCTGTTCTACACATAAATATTTATAAAATATATTTTGCAAATTTCTAACAGCAATTGTAAATTATTGTCTTATGTTACTGAAATGCAAAGTAGTGATGAGGAATTGATAACAATGCTCTCCATAAGATGATTTTTTTACACTCTTTCTGTTGATTTGTCATCTGAAGCATGGTAAGAAAACTACATTTCCAGGAGGTAGAACAGATGAGTAAAGGAAACTCAGTGGGCAGCAGCACCAACAGAGAAGGCAGGCACACAAAAGATGACAACGCTCTTAGAAAAGTTGTTTTACAGATTTCTTTGCAGCAGGCCACACCTGAAGCCCCAAAAGAGCTGTGTTAACTTGAGAACAGAGGAAGAACATCCTTGAACCACACTATTTCAGCTCTGCCTAATAAAGTTAGGATCATTTTGCCAAAAAAAAAAAAAAAAACCAAACCAAAAAACACAAACCCAGACTGATAAAGCTAATTTTGACAGAAACACTGGTCACAAAGTTTAAGATCTTTGACAGAAGAGATCTGGTGATTTTTTTTGCAGTAGTTTAAGACATTGCTGAACCTATGTAACAAACTATCATCTTGCAGAAGAACTCAGCATATGCTAACCCTGAAGCAACTACCATTCTCAAACCAGACTCTTGGCCCAAGTACCCTAATGAAAGATTAAAGCTAATGTGCTGAACTAAACTTGAACAGCTGAAGCATCCCCACATACTCCATGCATCCATCCTCAGTGAATGGGATTCAAAGCCTTGAATAAATGGTATGTGTTTTTCATTATTTTTTGGGTGACTGAATAACCAAATAAGGATATTTATTTTTGCATGTCAATAGTTGGAAAGCAGAGAAAATATTCAAAGTTACTTGTTTTTGCTAATAAAACTTGTACTTTGAATTTTGTAGTAAGATTTATTATAAAACATTTAAAAAAATAAAGCTCTTACAGTATCAACTAATTAGTCAAAAACAATAAATTACCAGCTATGCCCCCTACTTAGGACCTTTAATTAAAAAAAACCCTAAGTTCTCTATCACCTTTACAGAGGAAGAAAAATTACCTCTAGTTTAGCAGAAAAGCTCTTATCCAGCTCTAATTTTACTCAGCAGTAAACAAAGATTTAATCTTATTTTGATTCCATAGTGACTGCATATTGGAATGAGGTTGAGGCCATTTAATGTTTCTGTCCTTATTTGTAGACCCAGCTTTTCATCTTAGTAGGTCTCTGAGGAAGCTAAATTTTTTAAAAGTCTTTTTCTGTAGACTGGAAGTAGGAAAAGACCCTGCCTCAAGTAGGAATCTGATTCTCTTACCAGACGTTGGAACCATTCTCAATCAGGAAAACCATATTATTAATTAAAATTTCTCCAGAATGTCTCACACGGGGAAATGTGGATGGAGCAAGCACAAGAAGCAGAACCATGCCACTCCAAGACATTTAATCTAAATTTCATTTATTAAGCAGAATAGATTTAAAAGGTGGATAGCAATTTTTGTTTTAAGATTTTTATCCTGAAGAATTCATACATTTCTAAAAACAAAACCTGGACAAAACCAAACCAAACTCAGAACTCCCAGCCCAGTTTAGACCACTTCAATATCTCCAAGTCCCGGCTGGCAGCTGTTGTGGTTTAACCCCAGCCAACAGCTAAGCACCACGCAGCCGCTCACCCACTTCCCCCCCACACCCAGTGGGATGGGGGAGAAAATCGGGAAAAGAACTAAAACTCGTGGGTTGAGATAAGAACAGTTTAGTAGAACAGATCAGAAGAAACTAATAATGATAATAACAATAATAAAATGACAATACTAATAAAAGGATTGAAATATACAGAACAAGTGATGCACAATGCAATTGCTCACCACTTACTGACCAATGCCCAGTTAGTTCCTGAGCAGCAATCCCTCCCAGGCCAGCTCCCCCCAGTTTAAATACTAGACATGATGTTACATGGAATGGAATACCTCTTTGGCCAGTTTGGGTCAGCTGTCCTGGCTGTGTCCCCTCCCAGCTTCTTGTGCCCCTCCAGCCTTCTTGCTGGCTGGGCATCAGAAGCTGAAAAATGCTTGACTTAGTCTAAACACTAGTTAGCAACAACTGAAAACATGAGTGTGTTGCCAACATTCTTCTCATACTGAACCCAAAACATAACACTGTACCAGCTGCTAGGAAGAAAATTAACTCTGTCCCAGCCGAAACCAGGGCACAGCCCAGGGCAGTTCCACACCAGGCAATGCATTCCACCTCCCTGAAGGAGCTGCTTTTCCAACTATTTATTGCCCTTTTTTTTTTTTTTTTTTTTCCCCTCAAAGAGATTGTCAGCATAAACCATGAATGACTCCACTACCCATGCAGCCCCAAACTATTTCTGTGATTTTCCTAACCTTTAAGGCCAACCAGCAGTTCTTACTTGAGTTACTATGACTGCTTGGCCTCCCACCCCAGCAATGTTATAGGAAGGTTACAGGATGCTATTTAACAAAGTTAATTCTTGCTTCTTTCCTTCTCTTGTTTCTTTGCTCTGCATACTGGAGTAGTATTTATAGTGGGCGGATGTAGTCCAGGTCTCACTTACGTGACCATTGCTTTTAGATAGGCTTCACCCTATGGCAATGTCATAAGCATTGAAGTTTCCTATAATAATAAGTCTTGTAGTTATGTCTGCCTGGAATTAATGAGGAAAGTATCAGAATCCAATTAGGAATTTCATTAAAAGTTACTGAAAGAAAGAGGAGAGGAGTGGGAAATGTGGAGAGAGAGCTAAAAGTTTCCGGAATAAAAAGAAACAAAGGCAGTTTTGAAAATAATTTATGTTTGGCTTTGCAACACTCAGCAAAAGGTCGGAACAAATGGACATATCAAGCAATAAAACTGAAATCCACTAGCTCTTGAAAGAAATTGTGCTCAGTATAATTCCCTGAGCCTTATTCACAAGAATTCTGCATGAAAACCAAAGACTGTTTATAAATCCTTACACAGGAATGAATTTTGAATGACTTTGGAAAGAAAGGTGATATTATGTTTCCAGGAAAAAAATGTAGCCTTCCTTTATGAAGGTTTCTTAGGTTAGGAAAGGCATAAATGAAGTTGCAGTTAGCTTCTCTATATTAATGCAGACATCATACTTAGCATGACTGATTTCTTAATTTTGTGAATATATACTATAATGGGAATATACTTAGTTGGTTTCCACATGGAAGAATTCATTTTAGATTAATACTAAAAATTGTGCAGTCTTGGTTGTTGTAAAATCAACCTAAACACTAAATTGTACTTAAAAAAAACAAAAAAATTGGCACTGAGCACATGTATTTTAACAAATATTTGCTTGAGAATAAACTATGCAAAACAGATTCAGATAATGAATATGAAAATATGCATTAAAAAAGGAAATTAAAAATGTCTCTTCAATGAATATGGACCTTTTTTCAAAGCAGTCTTAATCCATATCTTTCTCTGAGAGCTAGCAGATTTTAAACTGGAACTGGATAGAGCTCATCAGTGAGATAATAGACCTTTCATTGAGCTTAAAATGTATTTAAAGCACTTAGCTGTACTAATTTTCTGCTTATTGAGCCCTAATTTTTGTTATTGTAAATCTGAAATAATTCTGTTGATGTCAAATGGTGTTATACAGGTTTCATACCCATGTAAAGGACAGCAGAATCAGTCGATAAGCTTGCTCTAGTTCTGCTTCATCATTAGTATGTTGTGGGTGGGACTTAAACATAATTTGTTGTGGAAAAGCAAATGATTTGAATTACAATGCATTCATTCTCACAGCACTATTTCCATCTGCTTAGCTCCTCTGGAGGGTTAGTTATGTATGACATATCTTTATATTTTTAGTTATAATCTTTTATTAACAACAAACAAATATGTTGACAGTGCAAAACATTTTCTTTCTTGAGCAGTGAAAGATAGGCAAAAACCATTTAGGAAAAAGTGCATGACAGAGTTGAGGTAATACAACTTATAGGTTGCATTGAACATAAATACTGTCACAAGCATTAGATCAAAGTCTTGTTTCTAATTAATTCATCCCATTTGAATGTTTCCCTAAGTAATGTTGTTCCGTTGTTACATGTTTCTAGCAGTATTTTTATTCCAACCCTCTTGTGTCTTTTATTGCAGTAAGCCATATTCCTTTAGGGCTCAATTCTGCAGTCTTCACTCAATCTAAATTCCCAGTTCAGTCTGGGGGCAGGATTTGCTTGAACAAGGACAAAAGAATTTAGTCTCTAGTGTGTAGTTATATCTGTATTCTCAAAGTCTAAATGCATTTTATTTTAGCAGACTCTAGAATTTAACATGGAACAGAAGAGTCTTAAATTCTACTCCACTTTCTAGTTCTGAATTTTGTATGATAAGTTTCCTTAGCTTCCTTTGTCCATTAACGCTGCCACCAATAAGATAAGTATAATAATGAGCATTACGGTCCTCTGACAGATAATTTGATAAAGGCTCTGCGTACTTATTGTAGGTCAGATGCTGAGAGAGAAATCTCTCATAAAGTACAAAGCTCAGCTCACCCACTTAACATTTTCCTTTTTATATGACTAGGAAAGGATTCCAGGGCAAAATCTGCTTGGGTAATTTGGAGTCAGTCACAAAGTGTTTAAAAGACTAACTTTTATTATATTGTAGCTGAAGTACAAGTTAGTCCCCAGGAATCCATGATGTTGGCAGTGTGGAAAGGCGGCATACAACTAGCTTTGCTTCTCACACTCCAGCTGTACCAGGTAGACAAGAATTTCAATCTGTATGCAGAGAAATATTATTAGTTTATTTTCCCAAGGTCTCACACTGTTATGGGTTTGTGTGGCGTGGTTTTCTTTGGTGGCAGGGGACAGGGGCTGCAGAGATGGCCCCTTTAAGAAGCTGCTAGCAGTTCCCCGGTGCCAAAATGTCGGACCCGCCTCT
>VYZV01013319.1:0-10849 GCA_013401275.1 Pandion haliaetus | reverse complement strand
CGTTGGAGAAGTTGGTGAAGGACTGTCTCCCGTGGGAGGGACCCCCCGGTGGAGCAGGGGACGAGTGAGGAATCTTCCCCCTGAGGAAAGGAGCGGCAGAGACAAGGTGTGGCGAGCTGACTCAACCCCCATCCCCGGTTCCCCTACGCCGCCGGGGGGAAGGAGGTAGAAAGCACCGGGAATGGAGCTGAGCCGGGAAGGCGGGAGAGGTGGGGGGAGGTGTTCTGAGGTTGGGTTTTCCTTCCCAATACCCTTGTGTTTTGTTTTTGATTTGATTTGTAGTAAATTAAATTGATTTTGTTTCTTCCCCAAGTTGAGCCTGGCTTTCGCCCGTGACCATAAGTGGGGAGTGATCCCTCCCAGTCCTTGTCTCGACCCACGAGCCTGCCTTTGGATTTTCTCCTCATCCCAACATGGCCAGGCGTGGGGGTGGGGGGTGAGTGAGTGGCTTCGTGGTGCTTTGTTACCGGCTGAGCTGAAACCAGAACATACACATCTCAAATTCTACTGCCTGGCACGTTTTATACAAGTTAAACATCTACCCTGACTATCAAAAAAGTGTCATATCTCAACTTCTCCAAGTCAAATAGGATACAGCACAACTCACACTGTTCAGTTCCAAATATTTAACGGGGGAACAAATTAACCATCTGTAAGAATATATGCAATTATCCTATCCCAACAGAATTGTGCCACATACTTTGAACTCTCATAGAAAATGTCCTCTAAATCAACTGCCTTTTGTTAATATAAACTTCTAAATAATATTTGAATGACTAAAGCAGAAATGAATTTACATTATCACACACAATGCCTGCAGTTTTATATAACAGAGCTCAAATACAAATTTTAGATTGCTACAGAGCACAAATACAGATTCACTGAGAGCGCATAAAAGGTTTTCTGAAGGGCTAAAAAATGTGAACTCTTATGCCATATTACACTGTCCTGCAGGTCCATAACACCCATCTTTAGATAACAGTAGCATATGCCCTTAGAAAAATGTTCCTTGTACGTGAATCTAATGTACATTTGTTGGGAGGAACACAGTGAAGTCAGGCCTAGAGCTTTAGATCACATATACCATAATCTGAAATCTGGGTCACCAATGACTTTAAAAGCCATAGTCAGAATCCCTTTTTTCCCCCTACATCTGCTTTTATACAGTTGTACACTATTTCCTCTATGACCCAGAACAATTAAAAAAAAATTCTCACATATTCAGTTGTCATATATTCCATTTTACTAACCTGTTTTTTCTAAATATTTCCCTTCTACACACATTCCAGTTTTTTACACCTCCATTCTGCCATCCTCCAAAATGTTCAATTTGCTTTCATTTTTCTGTTACACAATCCTTCTTATTATTGTATCTTTTTTTTTTTCCTATTTGAATCACTTCAGTTCTGTGCAGTTAAGCTCACAAGTTACAACTGAGTAAAACCTTTAAAAAGTAGCTAATTTAACGTGTCAGCATGTCATAAAAAATAGCTATGTTCTGGCTTACCCAGTTTTTAAGAATGCCATGATGATGTTTCTAAAATGATTTTGTTTCACTAAACCCAAACACAAGACGATTTTATTAAAAGAGAACAAAAAGCTTTGGTCAAAAAAAAAAAAGAGAAATTTGATCCAAACTGACTTAATCAGGTGAGGATTAGTATACTCTTTTCAACCTGTTATTTCCGTAATGGGTTAACACCCCTGAAAATGTTAATTGAATTGTGGAACACAACACTGCCTGCATTATAGTGGTAAGAATTCAAACACAACAATTTAATTTTTGGAAATGAAAACTGACATTTCTTATTTTTCGTTCTTGTAAGAATAAAATACTTTAAAATCAGGCTGGACTATCCATGTGTGAGGTTTATGTATCATATGTTCTAAAGTGGCTGTTCCATTAACAAAAACTTCTAGTCAAGCATTAGGGGATGCTAATGAATATAAAGCAACCTCTCTAATTTTCTAATGGGTACATTTTTCCAATCTGGTCACTCCTTATGTGTCTTTAATAATGATTTATTTTTCAAGATTCTAGTCATGACGTCACTCTCCATATCCGAGCCCTGAAAAAACTGTTTAGAGATCATGAAGTCCTATGTGAACTCCTACTAACAGCTTAATTATTGTAAACTATCTCTAACCCACATAAAAGCCAATTAAGAGGCAGCATGAGTAGCCATATTTAATATAAATAATATCAATGGCTCATATTCTCTCAGCACGTTTCGGTTTAAACACTTAAACTATGAATAACTATAGAAATTTTTTGTAATACTCCTGAGGTAAAGTTGTTTATAGGAGGACTTTTTTGAGCTATAAAAATTTATATTTATATCTGCCTGTATTATTCTAAGCCACAGGTATCACACTTTACAACATATGAAGAATTAAAGATCTCTGTCAAACTGTGGGTGAATCTGAAACACATGAATACAATATTCATTCATTAACTACTGTATGAGATGAAGATGCTTTACTGAAAAAAAAAACCCAGGAATGTACCAAAAAAATTTCAAAACGTCAATTATTGAAGTTAACCATAAAAATTATTTCAATGTTCCTATAGGTTTGAGAAATTCCAAGGAAAAAGACTTCTTTCTACATGTTAGCATCATGTAGTAATATGCTGATAAATGCTTCTTATCCAACAGTTTCTGTGGAAAGATTTAAAATAATATCCTGATTGTTACTCTGTAAGTTCAGACAATTTTGTCCTGTAACTGAATCCAGATAGGTACACTGTTTCAGAGGACGCTTTCTGCCATTTAAATTCTGCACTCCATCTCAAAGATGACTGTCTTTTAGCATTACTGATTTCCAGATTTCCTCTCAAATAACCTGTCCGTGCCAAACTATACAGTAGTCAGGATAGCAGAGAACTGAGCTAGGCTTATCTGCCTAAACTCCTAGCTCCAGATATTCTCTTCATTTGGAACACTGTAATAAGATATTTAAATGAGAACATACGTGCTTTCAAAAGCCACCATTTCCATAGGTATAACGGTAATTCATGAAGTAAAGGTAGGCCAAGGGCTTTGCCTTTTCAAAAGTTCCTTTCAACTCACTGCATATGCACCAATAAGCAGGCAAACTCACAGAATAAACAAAAGCCTTGAAGATGCTACACTATTTTTCAAGAAGCACAGGAGGAGCTGACAGTGATGGATGTATGCTTTTATTTACTGTGCTTAGCGTGCTCCTGAAGGCCTCCTTAACTCAAGGGATGGCCTGTTCTGTGCTAGCTCAGAGATCCTCACACACAGAGGGCAGTTTAGCTGCTGGCACAGAGATATTCTGTCCAGCCAAGCAGTGATGTTGCTGGGCGCAACGGCAGATAAAATAACAACATACCCATATTTCCTTAGAGGCTCCTGCTGCCATCAAATAACACCTTTATCGTGGCTTGGAAAAGCAGCATTAATCAGCTACCTGCTACATGAGTTTTGACCTTCTAAATAATGTGGGTTTTTTCTTTCTTTAGAAATTACTGTATCTAGATGTATATAGGAAAAAAAAAAAGCTTACTTACTGTCTTTCCCTCAACTATTAAGAATGTGACGTACAAGCTCTCTAGCCTGTGTGTATCATTGTGATTTAAGGAGTGGATCCAAAGTACAATGAAGAAGAATTTTATACTTTAGAAAAGTAGATTGTTTAATCAAGCATTCTCTGTGTAAAAGCTGCATCAAAAATTCTAATTAAAATGTAACCTGGGGTGGCTTCACCAATTCTAGTCTAATGCAAACTAATCTCTGTTCTAGGCAAATTAACTGTTGGGTCTTAATTTGCTTAGATTTCCCTTAGAGTCTTCCTTATTTCAGGAAAAACTAGTTTGCTAGAATATTTCAGCCTTCTAGGCCAGTGGCTTAATCCCGTAAATACTTGCCTAGAAGAGAAAGATACATTCAATTTCTGATATCTTCTGTATCAAACAAGGTGTTTTTTTAAGGTGAATAACATCCAAAGCATTATATATGTTAGTATACATGCACGTGCCCGTCCTCCCCTTGTCCCTCCAATTCACTTGTCTTAGACTTAATATTTTTTGACTGTTCACATTAGACATGGATGAAATATTTTAAAGTAAATAAGAGTTAGGACCACTTCATATCATAACACACAGTAAGGCAAGAGTCTATTATCTCATGGAAACTCTGAATCACAGCAAGACAATTAAACCAGCCTTAGTTGTGTTTGAAGCATTGGAAGATACTACAGATATTCAGAAAATTACTTGACATTGCTTCTGCCTTCTGCTTAACATGCAAAAACATCTGGGATTTCTGAAGATGTAACTAATCTCAGCGGATGTTTATAATCCAGTGTGCATTACTCCTAATTACAATTAATTGTTCTGTTTCTCAGTTTTCACTCTGGTCCATCTATCATAACTAGTCCATCATTTAACTAGTCAACTACACTTGGTAGTAGTCAAAGTTACTATTTTTAAATTCCTTCTTAAGTGGAAATTTATAAGAGTTACTGACTAACCCAAACAAGCAATATATGCATCAAAACGAATAGAATCAATTTGAAAATGACTGGCACGTAAGAAGAAAACAAAAACAGACACAAAAACAAATGAAAAAGCCCAAAAGAAAACCTAATCAGATTTACATCCGAAATAAGTGACAGATCAATGTCACTATGGTTTTGCCTACTTGCAACAGCCAGTATCTGAGCCGTATGAGAAAAAGAACCAAAACCAGAATGACTTTAAGCTTGATAGTTTATATAAATACATATTTAATAAAAGAACATTAATCTCCTGACATCATAGTCAACACATCAGATGCTCCTACATGGCTGTGAATATTCTTTTTCTATTAGTAGGGCACCTAAAGACAGTGAGATATCAAGAGAAAAACCACAAAGAATTGACACTACGATCAGGAAGGATTAGAAACAGCAAATGATAGATATTTAACATCATGTTTAGAAATCATACAAATTTGGCTCTGTTTAGTATGAAAGAAATGCTCAAAATATGTAGACCTATAAATAATTAAATTTATTATTATTTTAAATCAAGTTCTTTAAGTGGCCTATGGCTTCTTATTTTAGAGAGCTGGACACAAGAGGGCAACATAGTTACATACATATGGAGCAGTTGTGACATTCCACCCAATGGAAATTAGTAGTACATAAAAAACCACAATAGGGTATAAGAGTTGTTTATTGATTAGTGTTTCTAAGAGTAAATATCAGATTAAAATTACAAAAGGTAACCTTAATACCGACCCTTTATACCAGTTCCATAATACAATCTGGTGACACTGTAACATGGTATTTTCAAATAACATGTAAATGTGTCATACAATTTTTACTATATTCTTAAAGGATGTGCCTGCTCTCATTGGAAATCCATACAACTTTTGCCAGATCTGTAAAAGTGTCTCTCAATATTGCACCGGAAAAAAAAAAATCAGATAAGTAAACCAAAGAATAGTCTGAAAATGCCACTGTTACTGGAACTTCATCTCCTACAATATTCTGATACTCTCAAGTCATTGATTACATACTGGTTTTTATCTGTAGAGGCTCTGCGTCATTCGGAAAGAATAAACTAGGTAGCTTAGTGATTAGGGAATATGAGATGTTTGGGTAGAATATGGGTAGTACATTCAACCTTAATTCCCTCATTATTGTTCTCTTAGTAAGATCAACAGCATCAACAAAAGTTCTTAAGTGAACCACTCCTTAAAGGAATATTTTATTTGTTTCAAGGTAAAAATTCTCCTTGATAAAAGCAGAGAAACACTTTACAATAAGATTTCAAAGTAAGTTTTTATGCAGATCTAGCCTTACAATATTTTGATAGAGAAAGCTTTGTAGATTTGATATTCTGAAAAGACAAAGGCTATTGTCTTAGTGCTGATTATCACTTTCAAGGTTATTCACTATGTTTTTACCAGATTTAAGTCATGCAATGCACAAAACAGTCAAGAGAATTCCCACTATAGGTGCAATGCTGATCAGCAATATTGTCGTTATTAATTACCACAACAACATCACAAATTGTGTACAGGAAACCAACTGGAACAAGACTTCCAAGGACTCTCTGACAATGTCAGACAAAAATAAGTTCCAATCACTATAGTAACAGCTGTGAGCAACCTTCTGGTTGTATTGCAGTCAATGGCAAAACTCCCATAAACATCAGAAAGGCCTCAAGTTCATTTTGTGACAGTCATCCAGGAGCCACACAATTAGCATTGACGTTTTAGATGTGAAATAAAAACAATGAATTTCTCCACAGCTTACTTCTAAATGAATGTCTTTACATTGTCTAGAGTGCTTGAATGCCTAACCTATATACTGAAAATTCTGTAAAGCTAAAGTCCAGCCTTCTTCAAGAACAGAGACTTAAATATGCAGATCTGTTATTTGCTCAACACATTTCTGAGAAAGATCTGTAGATTTTTTTTGTTTGTTTTCCTGTCACAGTCAGCCCGCCACTCTCCCCTTGTACATTCCAAAGTTTTCAAATTGTTCTTTTATCTGGGGTGAAAGAAGGATGGGAAGAGGAAAGACAGGATAAAAAGGAGTAAAGATAAAATTCAAGAACAAGTTCCAGAAAAAATTCTGATTATACTTATTAAAAAATCAAATATTATATTAAAAATGAGAATCCAAGCAGTTAGAATAAAAAAATAGTAGTATGAACATTTTAATGTATCTGCAGTTTGATAATTTTTATTCTGAGGAGAAAAAAAATCCTTTTTGTATGGTTTTTTTTCATATTTAACCACCTGAAGCAAAATTAGGACCAGCAAGTCCTTCTTTCACATTACACTGTGCTGTATGGAGAGCTTAATGAAATCGTAATTTAATGTGACAATTTTTTTGAAAGTGTGTTCTGTAACACACCAGTTCATTTAAACCCAGACCTTCAAATGTCGTGATCCTTCTCCATATCAAAATCTCATAGTGGGAAGGCAAAGATGAGGTGTTAGTCATTTTTATTGCTTTTGTCATCATAGTCTCATTGCTTTTCATCTTCATACTTTAAGTTACATAGCACACAAGGTCCGTGAGCTGACTCCCTTGGACATGTCCTGAATGAGATCATCCTATTTTGTTAAGAGCTCTCAGAGATTTCAATATCCTATATCTTGTTCATCTCACTGTTCATCATGATCTTGATCCTTCTGGCACTCCTCTAGGCACCTTTCTTTCTAGATCTTTATCATCCACAAACATGCACATTAATGTCTAAAACCCTGAGACTTCAGAGAATCCATAGTGCAGAGTCAATTTGAGTTACCTATTCTCAGGTGAATCCCTGAAGACTTAGCCTAGGTTTTAAGGAGAAACAAAGATGCAGTTACTGATCTGCTGCATATAATAATTACATTAACAGCTGAAGAGCTGTTGAGACTATACCCTCCTGACAGACCACACAAGTTGAGCTAAAAATGCAGCCACATTAGACCTAACTCAGGGAAAATAAAAGGCATGTCACAGGTATGATCAGTCCCACTGATCGCCATGTATCTGTGGCAGCTATACTTAAAACTAATAATTTGCGTGGAAAAAATTAGGTGATGCACAGAAGACAACTACAACTAAACAAAAATGCATTCCCTGGTGACTGCAGTCTAAAGGAAGACAAGAATGTGCTGAAGCCCTTTTTAAAGCAAAACTCTTTATCAAGCTGTAGGACAGAGACAATTAAATCCCAAAACAATGTAAAATGATATCTGCATAAAATAGTATGAATAACAAAGCTACAACATTAATTCCTCCATGGTTGTATAGTAGAAACCAAGGAGCTTATCTTTCTTAGCAGTTATAACTAATACTAATTTGAAAGAGCTCCTGAGTGCAATAATCAGAGCAGTCTTCACTGCTTGAACTGAAATATCCTTTTTAACTTGCAAGAAGACTGTAGGTAGGTGATTTCGAAGAAATAATTTCCAGTGTTCTTTCTATAATTTTACTTTACTGCACATCTCAGTAAAAAATAAAAATTATAGCAAAATACACAATAAGGTTTAAGAATGGTAGTGGGCTGTGAAAAGTGAGAAGTGCATGAAGTATTTAGTTTTCCATATACTGCAGAGATTTATTTTAATCCTTGTGTATTCACTTTCACTACTCCTGAGATAATTTTATGTGCACTCCCCTGTGGAACACAAACCATTCTCCAGGGAGAGGTCAGCTACCTCAAAACTCCTTCCAGTTCTTTCTTCAAGGAACCCAACATGAGTAATTACAGAAATTTCAACAAGCAAGCCTCTCCTATCTCCTACTGGTCATGTCTTTTAAAGGTACTATTATCCTCTAATGACCTGTAAAATCTCAGAAAGAAAGGCAACACATAAAAGTCCAACTGCTTTCTTCCTCTGCCTAGCTTCAGCATGATGGAAATCAGGAACCCCTGACTGCGTTATGGCCCTGTGTCAACTCTTCTGCTGCTGCTGTCACCCACAGTAGCTCTCTTTTCATGACAGGTTCCTCCTCATTAGCTTTTGCTTTCCTACCGCTGGTGAAATTCACACGCTCATTCTGTTGTACAGCTGCATTTCAGGCTGTCACTTGACTAAGACTCAGGACCTCATCCAAATTCCAGTGAATCTTCCCAAAATTTTAAGATTATTTGGATCTGATATGTGATTTGAAAAATATGAAAGGACTTGGTTAATTGGTCTTCTGTGTTTCCTGCTTTTACTATATTCAACACAATTTTGACACTCCTTTCAAAGAGCAAAGGAAATTCACACTGACAGGAACCTTTTTCCCATGAGACACATTCAGAAAAAATTGAATTCCTTGCAATAGAAAAAACACAGCAGAAATTTCACCATAGGAGTACTGTGAGGGACAAATAAGTGTACTGGGTTGCGCTGAGTCCTGTGGGAAGTGCTAGAGCACTATCTGGTTAGAATTTTTCCCCCCCAAAAAAAGAAAGGTCCTATTCGCTCAGTCTCTAAATAACAAAGATAAACATAAAATAATAATAAAAAAAATCATAAAGACTTTTTGAAATAGATGTCCAATAATAGCTGCTAATATTTTGGTGACATTCACAAACAGCTATTCATTCTAACATTTGCACACATAGCTACAAAAGCTTGAGTTCTTTCAACCAAATCTTTTCTTTTTTCATAAGTGCTCAGCTTCTATAGCTTCTTATGGAGTCCAGTGGGAGCCAGGTGCACTCATAATCATTAAAACCAGGACATGTTTTCACATTCACTACAAAGACACATATTTCCAAGTTGATTATTGGAATCACAAAGTGAAATGTTGATCTCACTGAAGTAATGAAATTTTAGAAAAGACAGCAGTTTATTTGAACAAAATTTGAACAAGTACCTTTATTGTATGATTTTAAAATTACTATACATGTGGAAACAAAAGATGGCTCCCACAGAATTTTTTGCTACCTTGGATGCTTGAAGACAATATAATAGATGAGTATTTTTTGACAGCAAAAATTGCCATTTTGTCTGAGAATAAAGTCTACTCAGAAAAAAGAACTGGCTGCCCTTGGTGGGTTGGCCATGGCTAAGGGCCAGACAGCCTCCCAGCTGCTCTCACCCCCTCCTCCTCAACAGGAGGGGGGGAGGAAAAAAGATAAAAAACCTCATGGGTTGAGATAAAGACAGAGAGATCCCTTACCAATTACCATCATGGGCAAAACAGACTTGACTTGGGGAAAATTAATTTAATTTATTGCCAGTGAAAAATAGAGTTGGATGGTGAGAAACAAAGACAAAACCTGAAACATCTTCCCTCCATTCTCTCTTCTTCCTAGGCTCACCTTCATTCCTGACTCTTCCCCTCTGAGCAGCACAGGGAATGGGCGGGTTGCAGTCAGCCCATGACAGCTCCTCTCTGCCGCTCCTGCCTCCTCACCCTTTTCCCTGCTCCAGCCTGGGGCCTTCCCACGGGCCGCAGGGAAACACCTGCCCCACCGGGGTCTCTCCCGGGGCCGCAGGGCCATCTCTGCCGGTGGAGGGGGGGGCCTGGAGCACCTCCTGCCCTCCTCCCGCTCTCCCCTGGGGGCTGGCGGGGCTGTTTCTCACACCGTTTCCCTCAGCCCTGGCTGCCGGGCAGAAGCCTTTTGCCCTTTCTTGCCCAGGCTTTCCCCGAGGCGCCCGCCCGTGGCTGAGGGGCTCAGGTGGAGCCGGCTGGAACCGGCTGTGTCCGGCCCGGGGCAGCCCCTCGTCTCTCCTCACAGCAGCTGCCGCCCCTGCAGACACCCACTGCTCCTGCCAGTACCTGGGCACCTCCACACACTACACCACCTCTCTCAATGTGAATTTTGGGAATTCTTAATATAAAAGCACAAGTGGACCAAAGATATGTTCCGACGATGTTTGATTAAAAAACGCTGCAATGAAGCTTCCAAATTGAACAACACTTCTAGACACTAAATCATTCTGAAAAGGTAAGTCATAAGACAGCTATGAGGAATTGTATAGCTGTTTAGTGCAGTGTTCCAGGAGGGCTGTGAGGGCCCTTAAAAATGTGCTTTTAAAATGTGGGACCTTACAATTTTTTGGTGTTTTTCAGCTATAGAATGTACTCAATTGTGCATCTTGAATTTCCTAGGAATTTCAACTGCTCTGTTTTTCAGGAAAATCATATAACTTATGACACTATGCAATTTTAAACCAGTTTTTTCTTTAAAATACAGTTTTGTTCAGCTTGTCATTTGTTGCTCATTCTATATGTAATAGTTATGTGGCCATTCTGATATATACAATGATATATGTTCGAAGTAGTGGTAGGGCTAGTCCCTTTTTAAAAATAGTTGGTGGTACAATACAGTGACATTCCTAATGAGGAGGTTCAGTTAATAGTATGTGTCGTGGTTTCAGCCCAGCCGGTA
>VYZV01013318.1:1617-13880 GCA_013401275.1 Pandion haliaetus | reverse complement strand
GGTTAAACTAGGTGACAGCCATCTGTACTGTTTCCAAATTCTCTTGCTGTTGCTGGAAGGTACATCTGTCTAAAAGGGCACTACTTGAATTTGTTTAGTCAGGTTGGACTTGTTAGTGCAGCCTAAAATCTGATGAACTAGTAAAAACAACAGCAGGTTGAACTCCAAGTTGTGTGGTATTTGCAAAAGCAACCAGTAGAAGAGTTCCAAGGCTTGCAACATCACAGAAAATGAAGTTATTTAGTATGAACTCTATTTAAACAGCTTAACAGACATAAGACCACTCACATACAGACACTAACAATGGAATTGTGCATATGTAATTATTTTTAGAATTAAACCTATGAGAACTTTAAGCTTTTGCAATCTTAACTGCCAGTTTTCTTCTAGACCACCGACATATTTGCCCAGCAAATAACTACTGATGGACTTAATCAGAGAGGTCAAAGCCAAACCAAAAATAAAGATGTTAAGCACACAGGCTTTCCTTATAAGAAGTGGTTGAATTGCCACAATCAATAGAAATCCACTGGTTGCCCCTGAACAGCATGCTATAACCATTGATTAAAGAAATTATCCTTTTGACCCTTCCCCTTTTAAGAGGAAGCCTTACTGCATTACTCAGTTTACAGTATGCTTCTCAGAATGAAGCAAAGCATAACCTTGGAATGAAAATGGATTCATCAAACAGAAGCAGATTGAATAAAGAGTTAAAATACTAGACTTCTGGTAATCAATCTTAGTATTATTAATAATTATTAAAATCATTCACTAAAGAAGAAAGTTTTCAGTCTCTAAAAACCTGTAAATTGGCTTCAATTAACTGTACAATTAAAAAGCTTGTATCTTGATACAGAGCAGTATTAAAAAACAAAACTAATTAATTTTTACTGTCTCCTGTTGTTACTGGGTGATAATACCACCAATGGCATATCTAGTGCTACTAGAATGAAAAAATAGGTCACAACCTGGAATATAAAAAAAGGGCGTAACTCACAACCGAGATTTCTTCCCTCTTTTTACAACTTCTGTCACACTGGCTAAGCTGCATAAAGTTACTCTGTAAAGATTATTAAAAAACACATGAAATAATTTCAAATACTACAATTTCCAGAATTGAAACTACAACCTTTAGATCTCAGGCACACCTGAGAATTTCTACTTTGAAAGAACAGAAATTTCATGCTATACCAAGTCCTTGATTGAATTTACACAAAATATCTAAGTCTAACACTGTTACACCTTTTAATTCCAAGGATGTGTCAATCATTAAAATTCTATATTGAACACTGAGAATTTTAATGGCATTTGTTTCTTAAAATTTGTTTGTGCGTTATAGTTCTGACTTCTGATTAGAATAAAATTGTATACCTTTTAATTTATGTATACGATTGTATACATAAGGGCAAATAAAAGGTTCACAAATGAGTTGAATACATCTTTCTGTAATTAACACATATACTGAAACTATTTGCTCTATCATCATATAGTAGGAAAGTTAATTAAAGTATTCAAAGTTTCCTTTCGTTTCACACAGCACAGCAGTTAAACCAAGCTGGCCAACTGGAAGAACGAGTCATAAATCAAAAAGGAGCTGTGTCTAGCAAGGAACAATTTCAATTTTTATTCTGGTGTTTGAGATGAACCATAACTGCAGTAACTATTTACGTAAGGAACAAAAAGAGTTTAAAAAAGCATTAAACTTTAGAAAGTTTATAAAATACTACAGTTTATTCACACTTTTAAATGTCTAGTAGAATATCTGAAGACAGACAATAGTACAAACTTGAATTCTTTGTTAGTATAATTTCCTCCAAGAATAAACCATGACAAATTCCTTTACTAGCAGACCTGCACCTACATGTTTCTTGTTTCCCCACATCAACTCCTGCTGGTCAGACACTCAGTATTCTTCATCATCCTGCTTTGCCTATGGCAAACTAAACAGCCACCTGTACTTCCTCAGCAAAAACTGCAGCACAAAACAAGCCTACCCCTCCTCTTAGGATTTTGTATCAAGCCTAACTTGACGACAGGAAATAAAGCAGTAGCATGCTAGTTTTTGTCACTGAAAGGCATAATACACCATATTGTATAGGCATGCAATTATCACATCAAATTGCCATTACTACTTAAAACTAAGCTAAATCACTACCTGTTTTATTGCTTTTGTGGAACTTTGCTTCAACACAAGGGAAAAATGAAAAAAATGCCAATTCTGTATTATTTTTCACTTCCTTTCTATTTCAGTCTCCCTATAAGCCCTCCCTCACATTACCTTCTGTATGAATTTGTACCTTGCTCTACACTTGCAAGCTGTTCAACAACAAAACCACCCCCCAAAAAAAACCCCCAAACCCAAAACTGTACTGCAGATACAGTTATGAACAAAATTATGTGATTACCCTTTTCTTAATAAAACTTGCACTTTTCATGATTTACTCTACTGATGTAGATCACCAGAATATCTGAGATTTCTGCTTGTGCAAGTGTACTTACAAAACTTTTGAGGACAGACAAGTACTTATTCTGATTTTACCTGGACCAGTAATGGTCAGTCTCGATAGACCTACTACTTAAGAGTTGTGCTGCGTAATACACTAGTTTCAGTGTTAAATACCTCACTTAAAAATAGAACAAATCAGAATATTTATCAATACCTGCTGTAGTTCTAAACCACCCTGCTGCTTTTGTAAAAGTGAGGTTTTTTTCTCCATTTTATTTTTAGTATGCTTTGATCAAATTATTACTGAGAATGGTTTCGTGCCAACAAGGCAGGTATCATGGTGGGAGTCTGTTATAGACCGCCCAACCAGAATGAAGAGGCAGACAAAATATTCTATAAGCAGCTGGTAGAAGTCTCACAATCGCTAGACCTTGTTCTCATGGGGGACTTCAACTTATCAGATGTCTGCTGCCAATACAATACAGCAGAGAGGACACAGTCCAGGAGGTTCCTGGAGCATGTGGAAGATAACGTCCTGACACAACTGGTAAGGAAGCCAACTAGGGAAAGCGCTAGACCTGTTGTTTGTGAACAGAGAAAGACTTGTGGGTGATGTGATGGTCGGACGCTGTCTTGGGTGCAGTGATCACAAAATGCTAGAGTTTTTGATTCTCAAAGAAATAAGGAGAGTCAGAACCGCTACCTTTGACTTCCAGAGGGCAGACTCTGGCCTGTTTAGGACCCTGGTTAACAAAGTCCCTTGGGAGGCAGTCCTGAGGGGCAAAGAAATACAGGAAGGCTGAACATTCTTCAAAAAGGAAATCCTAAAGGCGCAGGAGCAGGCCATTCCCATGTGCCAAAAGACGAGCTGGCAGGGAAGAAGACCAGCTTGGCTGAACAGAGAGCTTTGGCCGGAACTCAGGCAAAAAAGGGGAGTTTATGACCTTTGGAAGAAGGAGCAGNGACCGTGGGAAGAAGAAGCAGGCCACTCAGGAGGACTACAAGGATGTTGTGAGGTTATGCAGGGAGAAAATTAGAAGGGCCAAAATCCAGCTAAAACTTAATCTGGCTACTGCCATAAAAAACAATAAAAAAATGTTTCTATGAATACAGTAGCAACAAAAGGAGGGCTAAGGCAAATCCCCATCCTCTACTGGATGCAGGATGAAACACAGTGACAAGGGATGAGGAAAAGGCTGAGGTACTTAATGCCTTCTATGCCTCAGTCTTTAATAGTAAGACCAGCTGTTCTCTGGGTACCCAGCCCCCTGAGCTGGTAGACAGGGGTGGCAGCAGAATGAAGCCCCCAAAATCGAAGGGGAAATGGTGAGTGAGCTGCTACACCACTTAGACACGTACAAAGTCTAAAAGGCCAGATGAGATCCACCCAAGGGTACTGAGGGAGCTTGGCAGAAGTGCTCACCAAGCCACTTTCCCATCATTTATCAGCAGTCCTGGCTAACTGGGGAGGTCCCAGTTGACTGGAGGCTAGCAAATGTGACACCCATCTACAAGAAGGGGCAGAAGGAGGATCCAGGGAACTACAGACCTGTCAGTCTGACCTCGGTGCCGGGGAAGGTTACAGAGTAGATCATCTTGAGAGCCATCACAGAGCCCATGCAGGACAACCAGGTGATCAGGCCCAGTCAGCATGGGTTTCTGAAAGGCAGGTCCTGCTTGAATAACTTGATCTCTCTCCTATGACAAGGTGACCCGCTTCATGGATGAGGGAAAGGCTGAGGATGATGCCTAGACTTTAGTAAAGGCTTTGACACCGTTTCCCACAGCATTCTTCTGGAGAAACTGGTTGCTCATGGGTTGGACAGGCATAAGCTTTGCTGGGTAAAAAACTGACTGGATGGCCAGGCCCAAAGAGTGGAGGTGAATGGAGTTTAATCCAGTTAGAAAAGGACCTGAGGGTGTTGGTCGACAGCCGGCTGAATATATGAGCCAGCAGTGTGCCCACGTGGCCAAGGCGGCCAACAGCATCCTGGCCTGTATCAGAAATAGCGTGGCCAGCAGGAGCAGGGAAGTGATCATCCCCCTATACTCCATGATTAAAAGTCACTCATAGGCCACTCATTAGTTGAGCTATGTTTTTCTTTTGAATACCAGGTGTACAAAATTTACACTCTTAATAAACTAAAATTAATATTCTGATCCCTCATTAAAAGTTATCTACACTAATATGTTGACTTTGTGCAGATTTTAAACCCTGTTAAAGGCTTGAACAGGCTGAAACTGTTGAGCATCTGTAGGCTTAAAAATTAAACACTTATATGCAATGACAAAAATCCAAGCTGTCTTCCTCCCAACACTCTTCACAAAACCCACAATACTTCAGATCTTCCAGTTTAGCTAGAGGTTTTTTGCTCTGATAAATTACAAGGAAAAAAAATTATTCTATACAAAGGCAACATAATTTGGTTTCAAAACAGCTTTATTAGCATACTATCCACAACAGCATAACACATCATACTGGCTAACAGCTCAATTCAATGCCCAAGATAGTTTTTTTTAAATTAAAAAACAAAAAACCCAAACCCCACACCAAAAAAAAAAAAAAAATTCCAACCACAAAACCACCACACAGACTCACACCTTGCTGACTTCAGCTGAATTTAGTTCACACAATGAATTTGTAACTGCAGCATAGCCAAGTTTGTACATATTGTTAGAATAAAACTAAGCTCACATCTCAGAGTAGCAGCTACAGAATGCACACCAGACCGCAGCCAAGTATTATACTTATCCATCATTAAAGTATGTCTTTCTTCTGTTTTTTTTAATTGGCAGTCCTAAGTAACTAAGAAGTGTATTGGTGGGATTGGAAGAACCATTGTGTCACCCTAGTTCAGTTTCTGTACAACAGGAAGGTGGTAACTCTATACAGATGTCTGCAATAAAACTTCTTAAATTTCAGTTTACAAGCCAGAGAAACACCAATGCTTTTTAATTTTTTTTCTCCATATGGCTCATTAAAAACTGCTTTTCCCCAGTATTTTATTTGCTGTTTTTGAAGTTCATATTAAGCTACATATTAATGCATAGTTTTATTTACTAAAAAAACAAGCAAACCACCCCAACAACCACCACCACCCCAAAACCACCCCCATCCAAGCCAATGATTTGTTACAACCACTTATCTATACTGTTTCCACTGTCCCCCATTGATGTACCACATATTCCTAGCAGAAGACTGACATTTTCTGTTAAAGACACTGAAATAGATCATCTTACACCATGTTTCAGATTACTCCATTCTGTGCTTCTATAAACAGCACAGGAATGCAAATTCCATAACAGAAGATGCTGATCACAAATCTACAGGAGCTCAAACACAGCTTTTTTGTGGAGTTGGGTTTTTTAACCAAATATCTCAAAATACAATTTTAAGAGTGAAATTTTGTAGACTTTTTAAGCTAATTTTCTCAAGGATTGCAGTCAATCAGCTCTCTGAATTTTAGATTAAGAATAGCTAGTTTTGTTGAGCATCACCATAGCTGCTAGGATGTGGATAGAGATTAACTAAAAAACAAAAGGAACCTCTTTTCTGAAGGTTCTTAATAGCATCTGCATTCAAGGAAAACAAGAATAAATGTTATGCCTTATTATTGGCTTACTCTTGGAATGATTGTGTTCAATACTCACAATTAACTTGCAACTAGCAACAGAATAATACTGCTTAGAAACTTGAGTCAAAAATTAAAAAGTAACATTTCAATAAAGCTTTTTAAAAATATTTACATTGTCTCCTCTGTAAATGTAGTTTTATCATTCAACTCTGCCATTATAAAGGTGATCAAAATATTATTTGAGTAAGTTAGGTTAAAAGACAGTAAAAACAGGCTTCAGTTAAATCTAAAGTATATTTATTGCAAATAATAGGAATGGATTAAACCCTGTCTGAAGCCACCCAAGACAGAGCAATGTAGAATCCACCTATTTGTCCATAGGAGATTTTAACAATTTATTTTGCATTGCAGAGAATAGTATTGACAGTAATTCTAAATAATAAGCAAACTAAAAAAAAAGCCAAAAAGAAAACAAAACACCACAACCAACAAGCCCCACCTCTAAACCCCGAAACTCATTTAGTACATCCCCAAGAGTAAATCAAAACTGTTTTACTGGCTCCAAAATTGCATTTGGTCTTCTAGGAAAATATCATTATAAATGTGGAGAGATAATTTTTTTTTAAAATTGATTACATCATTTACTAAAATAAGTCTCCACTGTACAAATTATTTTAAAAGCTCTAAAAACACTTAGTATTTAGTTTATGACTATATTGAATTTCAGATTAACAATACTGAAATCCATCAGCAATATTTTAGAGTAGTGTCTTGTTTTGACTAAAAAGTAAAACTGGATTCCTGTCAGATGGAATGACACCACATGCATCTCTCTTTAGTGAAATCACTGATTTAAGGCTTAATTTACTCTCATGCAGCATGTGTCTCTACTTCCTCCTCTAAGCATTCACACCATGAACTGGATCAGAGAACGAATCCAGTTGAAAAAAAAAAAAAAGTAACATCGCAGAAGAAAACTGGTATATGGCTCATGACATAACTACACAAGTGACTATGGCAGCAGAGCAACAGCTATGAAACTCAGAGAGTCTGCCACAAAGTCTACAAACAAAGTTTGCTTTCACTCTTCAAACCTAACCTATCCTAACATAAGAACATCTTTAATCTCAATATGCTCTGCTGTCTTCCCATGAGTCTCCTTACTCCCATCCCACATGCCATGACAAGTTCTCCAACAACTGACTTGTAGGAAAAAATTAAAAGTAACTGTAGCAGTAAGAACCAGGGAGTACAACCCAAAATTGACCAAGTACCACTACTGATGAAACGACTGTATCTGTGTATAAAAGTGGCTACCTTGCATTACAGGCCCACTATGGGAATCAGCTGTGAAGTTAGTGTTGTAAGACTTTTTTTCAAAATTAAACTACATTAAAAATAAAAGACACGCTCTCCCAATGGAAATACATTTTTTGCTGCTCTGTCTAGTTCTCTCTTCTCTATCTTGCTCAGAAACCAGTAATTACAGAACACCAGCAGTACAAATATGGAGGATGATTTCATAGACAAGCAGCAATTTCTTCTATTTTGAATAGGATTCCCTGCTATTATGACTTAACACACAGCATATAGATCATTTAAGAAGCCATGACATGTGCTAGCTGAAATGCTGTATTACACATCCAGTAACCTATCAGTGCTTCAAGCAAGTTAAAAGCAATAGCATAGATATGATCACAACAGTAAGCAGTAACCTAGAAAACTGATACATGTCAACCAGACATTCCAGGAAGGCAAGTCCCTGTATGAATTACTGAACACATACAAGATTGTAGAGTACAGCACAGTCATTTAGACAACTTGCTCGAAATAAGATGGGACATGGGATGTCACCACACATGACTATCTTATGTATATGAAACAAACTGAGCAAGTGTGGTGGGTTGACCCTGGCTGGATTCTGGGTGCCCACCAAAGCTGCTCTATCATTCCCTATCACTCCCCTTCCTCAGCTGGACAGGGGAGAGAAAATATAACAAAAGGCTCGTGGGTTGAGGTAAGGACAGGGAGAAATCATTCACTAATTACTGTCACAGGCAAAACAGACTTGTCTTGGGGTAATTAGTTTAATTTATTACCAATCAAATCAGAGTAGGGTAATGAGAAATAAAAGCTAAGCCTTAAAACACCTTCCCCCCAACCCTCCCTTCTTCCTGGACTTAACTTTACTCCCGATTTTCTCTACCTCCTCCCCTCCAGTAGCGCAGGAGGACAGGGAATGGGGGTTATGATCAGTTCATTGCACATTGTTTCTACTGCTTCAGCCTCCTCAGGGGCAGGATTCCTCACACTCTTCCCCTGCTCCAGCATGGGGTCCCCCCCACAGGAGACAGTCCTCCACAAACTTCTTCAATGCGGGTCCTTCTCACAGGCTGCAGTTCATGAACTGCTCCAGTGTGGGTCCTTTCCACGGTGTGCAGTCCTTCAGGCACACACTGCTCTAGCGTGGGTCCCCCATGGGGTCACAAGTCCTGCCAGCAAACCTGCTCCAGTGTGGGCTCCTCTTTCCGCAGGGCCACAGGTCCTGCCAGGAGCCTGCTCCAGCACGGGCTTCCCACAGGGTCACAGCCTCCTTCGGGCATCCACCTGCTCCGGCATGGGGTGCTCCCCAGGCTGCAGGTGGAGATCTGCTCCACCATGGACCTCCATGGGCTGCAGGGGGACAGCCTGCCTCACCATGGTCTTCCCTACGGGCTGCAGGGGAATCTCTGCTCTGGTGCCTGGAGCACCTCCTCCCCCTCCTTCTTCACTTAAGTGTCTGCAGAGTTGCTTCTCGCATCTTCTCGCTCCTCTCGCCTGGCTGTAACTGAGCAGGCTTTTTTTCCCCCCTCCTTGTTAAATCTGTTCTCCCAGAGGTGCTACCACAGTCTCTGATGGGCTCGGCCTTGGCCGGCGGCAGGTCCATCTTGGAACTGGCTAGCATTGGCGGTCAGACATGGGGGAAGCTTCTAGCAGCTTCTCACAGAAGCCACTCCTGTAGCCCCCCTGCTAAAAACACCTTGCCACACAAACCCAATACAACAAGTTTAACTGCTCTTTTTTCTTCAGTCCTAAGAAAATCCTACCTAAAGCATGACATTTAATTTTTTTTGCCTAGTAGAGAAACTACAGCCCATTTTAAAAATCATTAGGTGTGAGCTGTCGATCAGGAGCCACACTATGTTTTGCTCTGCTGCAGAGAACCATTTTCGGGAGGAGCATATTAACAGGAGGAAGTGAGGTTGTGGGATCTCCATCCTTGGAAGATTTCTAGACCTCACTGGTCACTTCTGACCTGATTTATCTTTAACAAATTTCATGCTTTCAGCAGAAGGTTGGACAGATGACTAACCTTTACTAAATACTATGGTGGCTAGATAATATTGAAGTTTGTGAGCTTTGAAGAAACAACCAACCAACCACCCCCAAAAAATAAACTATGTCTAGATCACCTGGCAAATTCATGGCTCTTCGAATCTTCCAGTCAACTTCAGACCTTAACAATCCTGAAGCTCCTATGCAGAATTAATCAACCTTCACTCCTGGGAGAATAAAGTTTCCATCTGAACCACTCAAGTTTTTTTTAGACTCAAGACAATTGTCACTTACTATCCAATTATTTACTGATTGCCACATTTGAAACAACATATTCAGTATCACAAAACCAGTTAGAGCTGGTTTACAATCTTAAACTCACAAATTTGGAGTGCCAAATACTTTTCTTTTGGTTACTGAACTGTTGTGATATGTAGACATAATGCACCACACAGAAAAATATGGTGTAAGCATCTGAGACACTAGGAAGTAAGACATGGTATTGAGAGAAGCTGTTTTGTAACTAAACTTAAGAGTAGAATATGAAATGACAGTTCCAAAACAACATTGAGATCAACATTCTTTCAGCGTTGCTGCAACTGAGTATATGAAGAAACATAACCTGTCTTCCAAATATCCTGGCATTGCTTACTTCTCTAGTGACACATCCATTCAATTAAAAACCTACATACATGGGTAGTATCAGCCATAAGGTATTTTATTCTAGAAATGGATCTCACTTGGATTTATTATTTTTTTTAAGTGACATACGCAACGTCATTTTATCACACCAGCGTACTTCCGTTTTGTTGCAGCAGCTCCCAGACATAAGCCCGAAGCAAGTGCAGATGACCTTTCCCTTTCAAAGTGAATGCACCAACAGAATTATTTGCATCCCAAAGTTCAACTGGAAGACGCAACTTCTGGAAACTCAGCAATCATAGCAGGCATTAAGTTCCAGAAACCAGTGACTAGAAGATCTGATTAGGAACAGCAAGTGTGGTTTGGTTTTGGTTCTGTAGGGGTTTTTTGTTGTTGCTGTTTGGTGTTTGTTTTGTTTTTTTTTTTTAAAAAAGAAGCAGCTACAGTATAAGGATAGGTCCCGATATGACATGAACAGATAGTTACCTGTAAGAAATTAAAAAAAAACAACAAAAAAACCCCAAAACGAGGACAGAGGAATCAACAGCTTTTGCATCAGAGGTAGGCCTCTGGTCAACTTCCACAGGGGCCTATATGCTAGGATCTATGCAAGGAAAAGAGCAGCAGCATCACAAAGTTTCCCAAGGACTGAAATTTACTCTTGGTCAATTGCTGACTGCAAAGAACTGGAAAAAAAAAAAAAAAACAAAAACAAAAAACAAACAAACAAAAAAACCCAACTAAACGAAAAGCAGGAGAATGAATAAATTTAATTTTTTTTTTTTTTGTTTAGATGAAAGGTTCAGAATGGTGGATGTTGTAAACCGTTCTTAACCTTTCATCTGAAAAATAACAAATTGGAAAAGGCTTAGAGAAGAGCTGCAAGGATCACTGCTTTTTTCAAGCTTCTATCCCAGGAAGACTCAGCAGGTTAGGACTCTTCAGGTTTCAAAAGAGGTAACTTCCAGAGGAAAAGATATTAATCCTGAGCAGAACAAACATGCATCAACTGCTCATTGTCACTTCCAGAATAAGAACTGGGCACCATTGAATAAGGCTGATGGGAGCCAAGGTTAAAACACAATGAAGGTGTTTCTTCACGCAGTGGATAGACAACCAGTGAGACTCCTTGCCAAAGCATGCAGCAGATGCTAAAAGTTTCTGTGGCCTCAAGGGAAGACAACACAAGTCTTAGAGGACAGCTGGAAGCTGGGAGAGTTCTCAGAGGGAACACATATGCTTGCCCTGTTCTTAGTCTTTCCAAGAAATTTGCTCATGACCAGTACTGGCAGCAAGATACTGATCTGGACAGGCACTTGGTTTGAATCAATCAGGACAGTTTAAAGAGATGCTGCTAACAAGCTCTCTCATAAGAGCAAAGATGGCAGGGCCCAGCAGTTGCTAGGTTTTAAAACTGAACATCTTATCAAGAACAGCAGATGAAAACTTACGAAGAACAGTATAGCTACTTCTACTGCCTCCCTACTGCCAGTATTCCTATTTTTTTTTATCTCTGCTGCAACTACACGTCATCATCTGAATTTTTTCCTTCACCTCATCATTTTAAGTATACCTTAGCTGTATCACACAAAAAGATACTTATATGAAACAACACAGCATTATCATCTGATTCTACAGTTCAGCCTTGCTATGTCCACCAAAAGCCAAATATTGGCACTGTAGGATCCAGTAGAGGGATAACAGCTATGAAATTCTCAGCTGATTTAAAACTCTGGGAAGGAGCGTGAGCTAAATAAATAGCCTAGTAGCTTTGACAAATATATGTTTTTTCTTTAGAGGAAATATTGCCTCCAACAGTACGGAAGTGATATACTAACCTAAATGAAAAGCTACTAGTCCTAATGAAGTGCGATTAAAAAGATTGTTTTATGAAGCACAATGTGACAGAACCAATTGCTACTGCACTGCAGTCTGTATCTTCATTTAATAAAACTTCTTCTTTTTGGACTCATCAGTTTGATAAAGTAATTGCTTACAATTTGCATCTTATTTTTCTGTGGCTTGCAAAACAGACAAAAGATTTTTAGCTCCAAGTCAAGAACTGAACAGCAACCTATACAATAAAAGAACATGTGCATCTACTTCTTTTATAAAAGGCATATCTTGCAGTTTGAATAAATGGAGAGACAAAATATATGCATATCTACACACATATGGTAGGTGGGGCTGGAATATTTTAATCAACAATGGGTATGTAACTGAATGGTTACTATTCTAAGCTCTTATAACTTCATATCACAACTACAGATAAGGGCAATAACAAT
>VYZV01013313.1:9637-22578 GCA_013401275.1 Pandion haliaetus | reverse complement strand
CCCCCCCAAAGGAAATCTATGCTCCTAAAATACAAGAGTTTGCTTACGTCACTGATGGTGCTTGCAGTGAAGATGATATTGTAAGAATGGAACTTATTATGTTAAAGGTAATAACTTTGCTGTGTTTGTAAGTGCTGGTTGAAAGACTGTCCAGCTGAGCCTTGTATTTTAATGTCACTTATTTGCTTAGAAAAGGAACATGTTTAGTATATCCCTGTTTCTGCAAAACAATGAAACCTTTATTGTATGTGCAGCAGACCTCTAAAGCCCCTGGTTGGGGTGAATCCCTGTCTGTTAGGAAAGGATGGGTTTCTCATGCTTGTATGAAAGTAAAGGCTCTTAACAGGTACAGCCAACCACGGGGCAGACTAGAAGGTTGTCGCTGTCATGTGTTGCACTTGCCAGGGTCCTTTGCTGTCCAGGAACAGGGGCCTCTAGAAGATCCAGGCAAAGACCCGACACTACTCAATGCTCCTCGTGTTGGAAAGGATCCATCTTTACCATCACAGAACTCCTTATATGTTTATTCTTCTTCAATAGATAAGAGCTGCAGGTTCAGGCAGCTAGCCTGAAGGCTTGAGGAAATGCTCTAATTTCCCAGCTTCTGAATGGGGAAGATCCAACTGCACCAGTATAGGGATAGATGTTTGTGCTGATTGTAAAACAGCCTGTTCAAAAAGTAGTGAGTGCAATCTAAAATGAATATTTGTACTTGAAATTGTACATAATCTTTAGTGTCTTTTGAGGATCTGTGCAATAAGCTGAGCAAACTCAGAAGGGGAGGTAGGGGAAAAGAGATCAGAGCACAAAACTATCCTTGCATGGTTTAAGGTGCTCAATGGTTTGTTTAATATTTGTAGGCTTTAAAATGGGAACTCTGTCCAGTGACAATTGTCTCTTGGCTGAACCTCTATCTTCAAGTGGATGCTCTGAAGGATGTTCCAAAAGTGCTGCTACCTCAGTATTCTCAGGAAAAATTCATTCAGATAGCACAGGTAGGTAGTAACCCGTATCGGAAAATGCTTTCTGGAGTGATTACAAGCACAACTGAGCATTACACCCCAAAAGCCATTAAAGAGTGCTTTTCCTTGTTTTACCTCACCTGTTACTTTGTTAAGGAATGTGCAAGTGTGACTCTGCCGGAGAACTTCATGCTCGGTTTTGAGGACAAGCACCCATGTGTTTCTTTGTCTCCCTGCTCTCATGTATTTTAAGAGTTTTCTGTACACTGGAGAGATAAAAATCCATCTTGGTTTTTTTAATCACTATGAACTACAGCGTTCTGTGAACGGCAGCAACAGCTCTGAGGGTAGGGTGGATAGTCTAAGATGCTGCGGACAGTTAACTGTTTTTACCTGTATTGTCTGTAACAGTGTTTCTGTGTCGTTGCCTAGAAGGCAGCCTCCAGAGCATTCTGACTATTTTGAAACTGCTGTGGTTCAATTTTTATGGGCATGTGTGGTGTCCAGCCTCAGAGGCTTACTGAAGGGCAGACTGGTCTAAGTCACTGGGCTGCTAGGTAATGTTTTAATTTAAGGAAGTACCTTCCTGGAGCTCAGCTAACTTTAAAGGTGTACTTATATCTGTGCAAAGCGTCTTGCATGTTACTGGTAAAAGTGCAAATTAGTTTGCATCATAAGGCTGTGAGACCCACTTTAACTGCAATTGGTGCTGAAAATAAATTAGATGGATACAATTGATGCTAAAAAGCTCAGCCACGTCATAGAGCATAGACTGTAGGAAGACTGCTGTATGCATAGCAGTTTCTGAGACAGGATTATACTAAAGAACCATCTTGTTAAAATTTGTAACTCTTATTTCTTCCACTCTTTATTATTTCCTCAGCTCTTAGACCTGTGTATTCTGGATGTGAATTCTTTGGACTTCCAGTATAGAACACTAGCTGCTGCAGCCCTCTGCCACTATACCTCAATTGAAGTAGTTAAGAAAGCTTCAGGTAAGAAGCCTTTGTAAAGCTCGGTCTTGTTAGGCAGGGAATTCTGGAAGCTGTTACATGCCTGAGGCTGCGAAGAGCGTATTGGTTTACCAGGCTGCCAAAGAGCAGAAGCTACACAGACACTAATCGTTTGTTCTGTTCTATGGGGTTGTTTGGTTTTTTGTTTTTTTTTTTTTTTGGGACCCCCTGATTTCACTTACTTCCTACCACTATTTCAGATGTTACAAAGACTCTAAAAAAGAAGGAAACTCTTCCAGAAGCGTAGTCTTTGCTAACGAAATGAAGCAGATTTATCCTTCTCGCTTTGGGGCTAACACTGCTCTGTGGCTTCCACTTGTTTTGGGGATCATTAGCTATACATTATTTGGCTACTTTTTCTCCTAAAATGTAGTTGTCAGCAGCATTCCATTAACCTTGGTGCGAATTCCTACCAGCCTGTCCCTTACAAACTGGAGGAAAAAAAAAAAAAAAAGACTTAATTGAGCTTAGCCCTTGTATGTTGCCTGAGATACCGTAAGGGACTGTGACAATAGTGTGTGTTTTTATAGTCTGACCCAAAATGTTGCGTTCAAGCTGAAGAAGGCACTTCAGCCTCCCCTGGTAAGCAACAGGAACCCTCATGGCCACAGAGCTGCTTTGTTCGGGAGGCCTGTGCTCGCCCTCCTCAGCTACAATACTTTTAAGTTACAAGCACAAGGAAATGCTGGGAGTTTCTGGGAGGATGTTTCTGAATTTATCTGCAGTATTATTTATTGTTGTTTTTTAAATTTTATGACTGTGTCAGAACGCTGTGCAAGTCCTTTGTGATTTCTAAATATATTACTGTGTTCTACCCTCTAGGCTTAGATTGGGACAGCATTTCAGAGTGCGTAGAATGGATGGTTCCCTTTGTAAGCGTGGCAAAAAAAGTCCCTGTGAAGCTGAAGAACTTTAAGAAGGTTGCAGCAGAAGATCGACATAATATCCAGACACACACAAATTATTTGGACATGCTGGTAGGTGGTTTGTGGGCTTGCAGTTCAGGCAGTTGGGAGTGGAGTGCATTACACACCCCTGCTCCTGAGGCAGCAAAGGGTGGCCAAACACCTTCCTGCTCACACCTGGCCTGGCTCACCTCCACCAGTGTGGTCAGTGGTGCCTAATGCTTTGTTTCTGGCTCCTGGTTGCTGATGCTATAAACTAAACATGTTCTACCATAACACTCACAGGCCATAAGCAAAGACTAGAAGTACTGGTGAAGTGTTTAAAGGATAATAATCTTTACTTTGTTGTGTACTGTCACTGTGGTTTTTTATTTACTGTCCTAAAGCTGGAGTACTTGAATTGCACTAGCAGTGTGAGGAAGTGCTGCTGTGTACTAGTGAAACGAAAAGGTAATACCTGTGACAAGTTCTAACTGTCATCTTCCTCCCCCAATGCACAGGAAGAAGTTAACAGTGGAGTAGCATCTACTGCCCCAGGTCAGTTATCACCTGTGTCAACAGGAGGCATAATAACCCCTCCCAAAAGTACAGAGAAGAAATGAAATGGGGACAACCACCACCACAAACAGTTTCAGAAACAGGACTTGGTGCTTCAGAACAAGACCATGCTAAAGGTGACTCATGCTCTTTACTGCTATTCAAGACTCGGGCAGTAAAAAGATGCAGCCAACAGAGCAGCAGATGGCAATTGAGACCAGTCTCTTCCTACAGACTTGACGAGAGTTAGACCAAGCATCCCTCCATGCTTTTTGCAGGAGCCTGGACTACTTTGGTCCATTCTCAGACACAACTTTGTTCGACTCTGACCATTCCTAACTTATGAATTTCAAGAACTTTTAAAAAATGGCTGAGGGGCAAGTTTGTCCACTCAACTTACGTATCAAGCTTGCTTTAACTTGGGCTAGCCAATACAGCAGAGCTTAATGACAGCTTGTACATATTACCTCTTTTCTTTTTTCTTTTCTTGGTAAGGTCAGAGCTTAATGCTTGTCAGCCAGCCATAAGCTCAGGTGCAGTATTACAGAGGTCAGGAGTAAGCAGTTTATTTTTCTGAAACCACTCTCCTGTTGCAGTACAGTGTTGCCAGCCCTGTATCAAATTCTAGCTCCACAGGAGGCTGATGAATTTAAGGTGGCCCTTCCAGGGCTGCCATGGACTTCAGTTCTAGCATATTCCTGATCTCAGGTAAGAGTACAAGCAAAGGACCCACTGCTGAAGTAACTGTAACAAGTACAGTCCACGAAGGAAGGAGTTCTATTTTATAAGACCCAGCCACTAACTTTCAACAAGAACAGACATAAAAACTGGAGAGGGTATGGAAAAAAGTGAGCCCCTGGTACTCTACAACCACTCACAGTGTAGGAACAGTGTTTTAAAACTAACGATGGAGCTGTATTTTACCAGTGTTTATAAACAGCATTAACTAACTAACTAACTACTGCATTCCCCTTGGAACATTCACTACCTCTGAATCACTTCTGTGATGAAGGGACAGTACTGGGAAAGATGGGTATCGGTCCTCCTCCCTCTTCCAAGATGCTCCCCTACTTGCACCCCACAGCCAGGGACAAGCTTTATATGACATGGAGCAGTCCACGAAGCTGCACCAGAGCACCCACTGCCACCCGCTTCCACATTAAACTCATGCTAACTTAGCAAACTTGAATTCATGTCTTCTTCAAACAAGCCATTGTGGAACTAGCTGAAGTTGCTTCCAGCCTTCTGTACAGTTTGTAAAAATAAGGGGTTTATTATAAGATTTCATCTATTTCTAAAAAGAAAGATACCAGACTGTAAATGTTGTATAAAAATTTAAATGAATTTTAAAAATAATAAAATCTTGAAAGATTTTTTTTCACTCCCATACATTTTATAAGTCTTCCAGCATTAGCCTAGAAGTAGAGTTTTGCCATTGCTTGAAGAAACTTCTTTTTTCTCCTCTGTGCAGCAAGCTGTAGGACCTCCTCGGGATTACTGGCATTCAGCTCCGTCTGGCCAATGGCTTTTATCTTGGAACAAGAGAGGAGACATCACAGTAAAGCTGTTTCATTACAAAGCCTTTTCAGCGCTAGTTCCATGGGTGGTTTATTTCTGTAATGTGCTACGCCACCCCACCCCACCCCACCCCAAACCAACAACGTCACATCAGCATCCAGACTCTATTAAGAGTTATGCAACAAAATTAAAACTGGAAGTAGCGCTTCTTTTCAAAGATGGTTTCGGGGAGGGAAAGACACACTGAGGTAATCCCACTACTGTGTTAACTCACTGCTATCTGCCGCTTGTCCGTCTCGCCTCTTTTGTGGTGGAGATCTGAGGGTGAGTCAAGAAAAGACACTGGGGTAGGAAACGGACTTCTTCCAGCCACCAACGCCCAGTATGAGCTTTCGGTAGTGGTATTCTAGTGAAAGGATACATGTCAAATACTCCAAGATGGTGACATCCCAGATGTATTCATAGTAAGAATCCATGGCATCATGGCTGAGAGAGAATACAGGTGGGGTTACCTAACAACCAACCACATTCACACATTACAACAAAGTTCATAAATACATATATGCAACATTCACCTGTTTTGTTCCTGCAGTGCCTTGAATGCAGTTTTGTAGTCTACTTCTCTGAGGAACTGGCATAAAATAGCTACCTGTAAGGAAAGACTCACAGGTGATTTTGACAGCCATAAGTCCCTTCCACAGAACACCTCAGTAATCCCACCCCAGTTCTAGACCTAATCCAGCGCTTGTTTCCACAGCAAGTTCCGAGCTCCCAACTTAGCGTACACAACTCATTCTGAAATATCAACAAGAGTAGCTGAAAGGAAGAAAAGGGTTTTTACTCAAACATGGAGGGACTAACCCAGCTTCCAGGTTTCTAAATACATTTTACAGCTCTCAAATCAGAGCCTAATATAAGCTGCGTTACTTCCCGGAGAATGAACAAGCCCACTGAACAACAGCGGCCACATGCGGTTACCGTGAGGAACAAGGCATGGGGAACTCCAGACTATTGCTACTTTTTACAACATTTCCAAGTATATGTTTATTTACTCATTACTGTCAGTCCTTTTAGTGTCCTGGAAGCAACAGTAACAACAACAACAAAATCTACTTTATTGCAGATTGCATTTACAAGGGAAGTTGGATTCAGTTTTACTTTTTAGAAAGTTCCCCCCCCTCCTTTAACATCACAATATTTATAAACTAATGTTTTACTTAATGTAGTGTTTCACCTCTTACCTGCGTGTGACAGTTGAGTAAAGAACAACACTTGATCATTCTTTTTATCACCTACAGAATGGTTAAAAAACAAAACACAAGTTTTGGAATGCTAATATTGGAACACAAACAGCAATTTTTTTTAATTTTTTTTTTTTAAATACAAAGGACCAGCTAAATAGCTATCTACATTCTTCTAAGCCCCCCCCAACAATTCCTGGGTTTTAGCACATCCACTCATCAACAGAACTTTCATCACTTCGGAGACTTCACATGGGTATGATGCATGCTACAGAACAAAGCGCCAGGCTGCGGCCAGTTAAAAAGCTTCACCTTCATCTCCTGCTGCCCGCAGAAAAGGCTGGACTTGGGTGGGACCAGCACAGCCAGCATGTTCCTGGACAAAAGCTCTCGCACCCAGGCGAGCAGCCATGCTGCTCTGTGACAGCACGGCCGTCCCAGCCAGCACTCCTGCACCACTGCAGCCCGGCAAGAGGCACAGCTTAGACTGGGCTGTGAACCTTCAGGATCCCAGTGTCACATGAACGGGAACAAAAAAGGAGCAGCAATCGGACAGGGTACATAAACAACCCCCTTCCCTGGGTCTAGACAGTTCCCTCCTGTTGCCTACCGAAACGCAGCCTACAAGTAACACAATGGTTTCCTAATGAACAAGACAAATGCCTGGATAAAGGTTAAAGTGACTGCAAGATGTCACCGGAACATGCTGTGGCTGGGACTGAAGATTCCTCCCAACGCACGCGCGTGCGTGTGTGTGTGGTGCGGCCCCGCAGCGACGAGCTGGGGGATCGCCTCGCCACACCACACGGTGATGTGGGCGCTCTTGGCTTTTTCGTTTGCTCACTGCTGCACTGGAGTCCAGCACCAGTGCTTTCCCAGCAGGTAGCTCTGCACCTTCAGTCTCTATGCACTAACAGAAAAGCCTTCTGTGCTTCACCAAAGGAGAAGTTTCAGATTTTCTATGGCCTTCAAGCAAAGAAAAACAGACCTATGAGGATTCACAGCCCTAGATGCATCAAAATGTAAAATCTCACAGGCTATAGGAATGTGTGCATCTTGAACAGTTTTGTCTCTACATAGAATTAGGATGCTGACTGAATCCAGAGAGATATTTTTGTACATCTAAATCCCATTTTAACTCACCTGGTCTGTGTACACATCTGGTGGTACCATCTTATTAAAGAAGTCTGAGCATACAGCTCCTGCCTGTAGATAATAGTGAAGGGCTGCTGAATACTGATTTGTTGCTGCCGTGGAAAAAAAAAAGCAAAATAAGGTCTTAAAAGTAAACACAGCAGTTGTTTCTAAGACACAGATCAATAGTTTATAGAATTACGCAGATTCCCAGTAGAATTCAGCTATGAGACATGTGTAAGTGACTTGCATATCATTGTTTAAGAAACACAGACACACAGGAGGTGGTAAAACAGTGATAAGACAGAAAACTACACAATCAGGAAAACTAGCAACACAGGCAAAGTTCTGCCTTTTGAGAATTACTTTTTACTTTTCAAGTATTTGATCTTAAATCCATCAACCTTAGAGTGGAAAAGAAGTTTGCTTTCCCTGAACTTCACACAGCAGGTGGTAGTGAAGGAGTTTAGTTGGTGCAAGTTAGAGAGGGCCAGCTGATGCCACCACACACATCTCATGGTTCAGCGCTAGTTTTACTCCCAGGAAGTTCTTACTGAACTGACATGAAGACAGCCTTCAGGGGCTGTGTGGCAAGAGCAGTCTGCTTGTCCACGTGGCCTCTGAAATACAGACCTGATACATGCCAGGAGTGTTCCAACCATTGCCCCTTCAGGTGCCGGCCTCTTGAGGCTCCCTACATGAATGTCCTCCTCCTGGGATGCTGTTCTGCTTTGTATGAGCAGTGAATACTGCCAGTTTATAACATTTAATCACTCTCCCATATATAAGGTGACAGTGCTAAACACCGGATTAAGACCCCTCCCCTCACCCCAAGGGTTCTAAAGCATCTTCTAGACACATCTGTCGCCTTCAGAAGCAACAGGCTAGGATGCCTGCACTACATCTTACTGCATACCACAGACATCCNATGGGAAAAAAAAAAAAAAAAAAAAAAGATTTGTAAACATGCACTTTGCCTCCTGCGATAGCCCAAAGCACCAGCAAGTAGATGTCAGAGGCACAGCACGTACCCTGTTTTATTGCCAGAGAAGAACCATCTGGCTTAAACGCTAAATTTCACTAGAATGGTCTCAACAGATAATTTAAGTGGAAGAAATGCCCGACTACCTTTCAGGATGGCTACGACCATGTCCTCCTCCAGCACATACACCAGGCAGTACCGTACTTGTCTGGCTATCTTCTGAAAGTTCATTCTTCAGCACCTACCCCTTTGCACTCTTCTTCACTCACACTAGAAAGCAAGCTGCAGGAACTGACTCTGGATTGTGGACTAGTTTAACAAAGCATAGTTCACATAGGCTGGCCAAGACTTCCCCAGGCAACCGCTGCCCTGGTACAGTCTGGGTGCGTATCATGGTGCCCAGGATCTGAAACGCTTCATGTCCCAATTCTGCTGGCTGCTCCCAGCTAAGGAGCAAGGATAAGTACTCGGGAAGTGGCAGGTGAGGACAGAATGATAGGGAAGAGCTTCCCATCACAACCAATACCAGATCAGGAGTTCATGCTTCCTCATTTACAGATCCTAGATACTTCCCTATATAATACACAGATCCTCTCCACTCGGCTCATCTTCTGCTCCAGTGAAGCTGACCTCCACATTTAAAACCAAGCACTATTCATGCAACTTTCCATTCACTTAATACAAAAAGATTCAAATGTTAGGGATCTGAATAATTATACCACTCAAAGACCAACTGCACTGAAGAAGTAAAGCTAACAATGACTCTTCCAGCAAAGTTTCCCTTACCCTAAAAGCAAGTCTGCATGACGCATCGAAAGCTCAGTCTCTCTGTGGGATTAGACAACCTCCCAGACAAATTCACCTACACTATTGCATCTAAAGATTTTAAAACTCATACCACTTAAGCGTCTTTTCGTAAGAGGAAATACAAGGAGGGTTATGTCAAGCAATCTCAGAGAAGCAAGGTACCCCTACATACATGCTAAAAATAGACATTGGTTTCACTTACCAAAATAAATATCTGCCTGAATAATTAACCAGAAGTGGTTGTTTGCGTTGATAGTCAATGCATAGCTGACGAGCTCTTTTACTGTAACAGCCACAGCTTCAAAGTCCACTGATTGAAGACTAGAGAAAAAAAGGAAGAAAAATAATTCCTAAATGATAGGTTTGGGTTTTTAAACACTAATTGACTTCCGATCTAGTTTAAGTCCAAAGCACCTTGCATTAAGAGTCAAGCAAAAATAACTCCAGGGAAGATTTAGAGTGGACTAAGACTACTGTTGAGTTGTTCCAGTACAGTACATCTGACAGAACAGATACACCCTTCACAGACTTGGACAAAAAGTCAGAACTTTATTGGTGGCTAACACCATAAAAGGGTTCTGTGCAAGCATATATGTTCTCAGTTTCAAGAAGCTTGAAGACAACAACTGAAACCACTACAAATTTATCACAGCATCTGCACAAATGGCCACAGACAGTAATCTCTGGAAACTTGCAGAACTAGCCTGGAAAGGAAGGCTGGGAATGGTTTGGCACATTGCTTTGGCAGCCTCTCCCAAAGTCCACGGGGAATCTCCATTTTTAAAAACATGTTTTTTCTCACCCTACTGTTAAATACTGGTAACATGGAAAACAACTTTCTTCTGCTTGACCCTATAATATACACTGAAGTCTACATCAGTAACAATGAGAGTATTCAATCAGAACAGTTAAAGACAGATTAATCACACTAAGCGTTACACACTCTCTCTCTCACAAGTCTCATCTCTCCCGATGCATACACGAAATCCAAAACAGTGAGGTTCTAGCCCCACAGAGCCTCTAAACTTCATTGGAGAAATACAGTTCAATCCAGCCAGAACAAAGCAATACATACCCCGTGCCACTTAGTATTCTGACAATTATTCAAACATACCTCAAAAAATATTAGTTATTTCACATTAAAGTATTATATAGTTCACATAGTTACATATAGCTCAGTAAAGCACTGTCCTGGTTTCAGCTGGGATAGAGTTAATTGTCTTCCTAGCAGCTGGTACAGTGATAAGTTTTGAGATAGGTATGAGAGGAATGTTGATAACGCACTGATGTTTTCAGTTATTGCTCAGTAGTGTTTAGTCTGAAGTCAAGGCTTTTCAGCCTTTGATGCCCAGCCAGCAAGAAAGCTGCAGGGGCACAAGAAGCTGGGAGGGGACACAGTCAGGGCAGCTGACCCAAAGTGGCCAACGGAGTATTCCATACCATATGACAGTTTAGGAACTGGTGCGGGCGCGTGGTGGAGGTGGGACTTCCGGGTTGGTCGGTCGGCGGGTGGTGAGGAGTTGCGTTGTGCATCACTTGTATATTCCAATCCTTTTATTATTGTTGTTGTCATCTCATTAGTGTTATCATTATTAGGGTTTTTTTTCTGTTCTATTAAACCGTTCTTATCTCAACCCACGAGTTTTACTTCTTTTCCCGGTTTCCCCCCCCAGCCCACGGGGTGGGGGGGGGGAGTGGGTGAACGGCTGCGTGGTGCTTAGTTGTTGGCCGGGGTTAAACCACGACAAGCACACAGCTAAAAAACCCCTCAGGTTCTTGTACCTGCATCTCCAGCAGGACCATCAAATTAGGAGCAAAAACCTCCGTGCAATCAGACTTAGCTGCCCACAAACAGAACGGGGGGCAGTGATGCCCTTACATGGCAGAAATCACACTAACACACAATAACTAATACACAGTAACTGGAACCAAACCAATTATGTAAATGCGTATTTTGAAAATTGTATTTTTATTTATCATCTTACTTGGGGATGGATGAGGGCCAGATGGAAATGTGCTCTGCTGCAATATCATTCACAATATCTTCCTAAGAGAAAAAAGACGGTAAAAGAAATTACAAAGAGAAACATTTCAAGAAAACCAAGTTAGAAGTTGATGATATGTACTAACCCGAACATTATGAAGCTTGACAAACAAGGACAGTATTGTGGTTAAAACCAATGGTTCCTGCAAGGAAAAAAAAAAAAGTATTCCCATGAACTAAAAAAACCTAAGCTTTTAAGCTATGTAGGAAGTTCTGACATCATTATAATTTCCTATTGAAATAGGGCAATATTTTGTTAAGACTCCTGCAACACAAGAACACTGTGAGAATGTTTCTGTAGGAAGTCTTAAATTATTTCAGATTTTCCTGAACAACTCCTTGGATATAAACTTTACTTAGGTTTTACACATCTTTCCATTGTTTCTGTGGCTACTGCCTAACAAACTTAAGCTAGATGTACTACAACTTTCTATGCATTTACAAAGCCACAAGTGATAAACAATTTCCCTTCCTCTTACTTCTGCTGCTTAGTTATGATCCAAGTAGCAGCTTCCTTCTCCCTCCAAAAGGAATGCTTTGCTTTGCTTTGTGACAACTGCAATAAAATACACTCCTAAGGTTAACAGATCTCCACTGTCAGAATTCGGGACAAATTTTCTTTCACAAGTTATTCCACACTGCCGTATGGCAAATTCAGAAGTTCTTCAGCCATACAAAACACCTATATAGCTGTCAGATTTCCTGGAATTTAACAGGAAAAGTCCAGAACAATATTGTATCAAAAGGAAGTTCTGGTTGAAAACATTCTCAAGACTGCTATAACTTACCCGAAGCTTTTTGATGAAGGACAGCAATTCACTCCTAAATTAGGGACACAAACACCCACGTAAGTAATCGTCCACAACAGAGAACACATGCAAACTTAATACACTGGAAACAAGAGTCAGCAAAGCAAATTCTTCACATGCCAAAATACCCCTTCACCTCTAAGTTTACAAATGTGGGGTACGTAAGTGAAAACGCTCAAGCAGGTCATTCACTTTTAATACAGTCACTAGCAAGTTTTACTTCTACATTTAAAATAGATTAAATAAGAGGTATCTGTTATTCCATCAAGCTATAAAAGGCATGAAAATCACTCTGTAGTAAGTCAACCATTGACTCTAAAAGGGAAAGCAAATGAACTGTACTGTAATTCTCCAAGCTAGGATTGCAACAATGACCTACAGGCTTACAGCAGAGGGTACACGGTCACCATTTACAATGTACATTGATTTCCTTCTCAAGCCATATCAGAAATTGTCACCTTAAACCAATCCAGACAAGCACAGCCTGTTTGGAAAAGGTTTCACTGCTTCTTTTCCATAACAACAACAGGGTCACTGCCCTTAACTGTTTGAATCAGAGGGGTCAGAAAATGTTCAGCCTCCTAGAGTACACCTGTACTGCTTCCTCTTCCTTGCCAACTGAAACCTACAGCAAGCACGTACCCTCTTACACCAGCACAAGCAAAAGCATCTGGCCTTTAGGCACACATTAACCTGATTAGGTCAAGGAAAACAAAGAAATAGTCAATGGTTTGACAGGGACACCTATTCCAAGTTTTTAACATGGAAAGCTGTTCAATGTAATCATACATTCCAGAATTTACTGTAATAGGCAACTTATAATCAGGCTTGGACTTAAGAACAGGCTGAAAACACTTACTGAGTGGACAGGAAGGAGTTCTATTTTATAAGACCTTAATTATCCTGAATCAATCAGTCAGTTAAGGCCAAGGCTGGCAGAGGTTAGGTAACTGACAGTGAAATTACTCCAGTCAAGAATATTGTCTTCC